>VYZV01026418.1:42185-58374 GCA_013401275.1 Pandion haliaetus | reverse complement strand
AGCTGTGCACCCTCCAGCACACCCTCCCCCTCCTGTTGCTGGTGGGTGCTGATGGGCTTCTTTTCACCTGTGGTTTCTTGCTAGGCAGAGTTCCTTGTTATGCCGAGTTAGTAGTTAAGCAGAACTTGCCCCACCACAATGTTTGAGACAATAACTCTTTCAGCCTCTCACAGCCTGTTGTGATAGGAAAGGGGTAATGGTTGTAAACTAAAAAAGAGTAGATTTAGATTGGACATAAGGAAGAAATTTTTTTTACGATGAGGGTGGTGAAACACAGGAACAGGTTGCCCAGAGAGGTGGGAGATGCCCCATCCCTGGAAACATTCAAGGACAGGTTGGATGAGGCTATGAGCAACCTGATCTAGTTGAAGATGTTCCTGTCCATTGCAGGGGGATTGGACTAGATGACCTTTAAAGGTCCCTCCAACCCAAACTATTGTATGACTTTATGATTCCATGATACACCTACACAGCCTTTCTTGCCTAAGCCCTTTCATGGGCTTAGCCAGTTGTGCCTGTAAGGTCTGTGTTTGATTTAAGGCTGAGTTTTCATCCAGCTCAAGCACACTCACGACACTGTAGGTGCCTTTGATTTTGGGGGGATCTGAGATGTAATCTGTGCAATGACAAGCATTTTATCTTTCTAAGCCTCAGCTCTTTAAAATGATGGTAACAGTTCTTCACAGCAAGATTGTTCAAGCAAATACCTTAAACATAGGATGATGCTTAGGTACCTCAATAATAAGACTTTAGCACGTACATTTTTTAGAGCTACGCAGTCTGTAATACATCAGCCAGACTTCTCTAAACCTTCATGTAATATGAAGGATATAGCTTTGCATTAATATTTCCAGTTGTTGTCAGCTGCATTATGGAAAGGCTGTGAATTCCCCTTTATTTCAAAAGGTTTTTGGAATAGTAGAGGTCTTATTTCACACTGCTCAGTGTTTCTAGAAGGAACATGAGGTTTGGGATACCTAGGAAGGCAGCTGTAATTCAGTACACATGCTTTTGGTACCCACACTGCCTCTTCTGTCACTACGGAGAAGGACATGAAAAGATCTTTCTCAGTACAGAGACTAACATAGCACTTAAAATAACAGTCCCAGACACAAAGCCTTTCCCTCTTTGAGGACATTCCAGCAGCAATCACCTGGGCAATGCAGGGTGAGGTGCAGGGAGAAGGCTGCTCTTCTGCAGGACGATGCTGTGCTGCCATGGCAGGGCCGGGACCGCAAAGGGGAACCCGGGGCCGGGTGCAGGGACAACACAGGGTGGGGGGGGAACACGCCCTGCGCTCCCCTCTGTGTCCCCCCCACGGCACGCGTTGCCCCCGCGCCCGGGTGGGCTGCTTCCCCCTGCACCACTGCCCACAGCGCTTGAGAGCATCCCTGGCCCCTCACCCTGCTTTCACTAGACCTTGACAAAGTTTCCCTAATTACACTCCTNGGCTAAACATCATCAGTTTACACCAGCTGCCGTTGTTGCAGTCCTACAATTTCTCAGAGCTCTGCGAAAACGCCAGCATTGCTGTCTGGTACCTCCCATGCCGTAGGTTTTACATCCTGTTGACATCTGTAGCATTTCTAAAACAACCTACCACTGTATTATTTAAATTCCAGGGTAGAGAAAGGATGGGGATTGACAGCAGTTCTGTTTGGGAAGATGTATCAGCACGGGCTAAATTGGGGTAACACAGCTTCCTGAACGCAGCGCAAGCAATCAATCCATTTCTGCTGATGGTTCAGAGCAGGGCGCTTTTGCAAGATCATGTCCCTAGAAACAGGACCTAGGGCAAAAGTTTGTGACAGTGAGTCACCTTCATGCCTCCAATACCCTGGGCCCAAGCAGCACTTGGTTTTCAGTTGCCCTATGACTCTATCACATTGCTTCAGCAGAATTTAAAAGGTTGTAACACAGACATGGTCACTAGGAAATAATCAGCTGGGAATGATTTCTCTGGTGAAGTAGGGCCAGGATATACAGGTAGCCTTCTGCACAAATGGGACAGACACTCAGCATCTGACCACCAGCACAGAAATATCCACACTCTGACATCTACTGGGATATAAATGATCATAACTAAGTAGCTCCTGCTTTGATAGACTGGAGGCTGACGGTCCTTAAGTGGTGTGAGCTATGCACTTGCGCTGTTCAGCTCTGAGAGTGTCAGCAGGGCTGGGCAGTGTCTCTGGGGGACAAGGGAGGACAGTAGTAGTTTGCTACCAGTATTGTCTTAGCATTGTTCAAAAGTCAGAAATCAGGCTCTCAAATTAATAAACCTAAAAAAACCCCATGAGATCTAAAATAGCAGTGTTGAATTCTTTTTTGTCAGGCCTTTTAGTTTCTCTGTACTTTAGTTGCATTTCAAACCTTTCTCTTCAATAATGAGGCATAGAAAGGGTATTTGCCAGGGTAGGTTTGTTCTTTTATTAGTTACTTTTTGGTTTTAAAAGGAGAGAGTACTACAGAATCAAAAGCTTCAAGCTGGGGTTTAACCAAAAACATGGAACAGTTTAAAGAAATACAATTAACAGATTTTAACAATTACTTTCATTAGGAAAGTCAGAATGGAGGGCAATCAGAGTGCAGCTGTGGTCACCCTGCAGCTTCCAGAGCTGACTGATGGGCCACTTCTGGCTGCATCTTCTCAGCACTGCCCTTCACCTTCTCATTAAAGTCCTTCCAAATGTTGTCACAGGCGTGCAGAGGGCCAACAGTAAATGAGCTGATGTGACATCAGGGAAGAAATCAGCAATGGGTGTGCAAGGACAACATCAACCTTTCTGCAACAGCCACGCTAGCAGAAAACACACAAATATTTAAGAAAGCCGTATACCTGGTTTTTTCCTTTCTCTCTTCATATACCAACAGTTCTTCTTTTCAATTTCTTTCCCTTGTTTTTTTTCCTACTTTTCCTTTTTTTACCATTTCACTGCCATAATTAGATTCACTTGAGAATAATTTTACTTTATACAACAGTATTAAGGACAGCAATTTCTTTTTCCCCTCCTCCCCCTCAAAATTTGCTTTAATGACTTGTCCTAATTAAGTTTGAACAAATTCTTTATTATGCTCCCAGATTTTCTGTGGTGTGATCACTTAACCTGCAAATTATAATTGCAGGTTTGGTACCCATGCAGACTGATTATTATAACTGGTACCTGCCACCCTCCTTTTAGTTTTCATTATAGCTTTACAGCCAAGGAAGCTACGGCAGTTCTGTTTTAGGAATAAACAAGATACACTGTCCTAAAGAACCATGTTTGTCTTCCAAATCCATATTGCTTTCATATAATATCTTTAAACTTTAAAACGAGAATCTGCTGAGTAGTATCTGGGTAAGTGTGTAAGAATTAGACCACAGTTTGAAATAAAACCAATACTTCTGAGCATATTAGAAATGGACCAAAAATCAAACCAAAGTTTGTGGGGCCAAAATTAGTTATTCTAGCTGAAAATTTGACCAATTATTTTCAAGAGGCAGCTCTGCCTTATCATTGAATTAGTAAATCTAGTCCTCTCCACTGAAAAGATGAGTGAGGGATGGTACAGGCCTCCCTGCAGTAACTTAACTTCCTTGCAGCATTCCATATAATGAGGAGAGCTATTTGAAACGTGAGCTAATGACTTCATAGGAATGCCCTGCAATGCAGATAAAATTCAAACCCTATTGATCTGAGTTTGCTCTAGGAAGGAAAGGATGAACAGAAAAGTGAAAGAAGGCCCTAGAACAGTCAAAATAGGCCCCAAAAGCCTGTGGGTTGTGTTTAGAAAAGTGCATAAATCCTGGATATGTATGCAAGCCTCTTGTCCCTGCAGGCTGGTTGACAAACACCATTAAAAACTGCCACTTCTTTTTCAGAAAAGTCATGCTTCTGTAAAAAGTTTCAGACATGAAAAATAAATCTAGTAATCTTCACAGAACTTGGTTAAAATTCTAATTGGTGAGCATTTAAGATTTTTTTTTTCTTTCATTCACTCTGAACTCAGGTAAAAGGGTAGAAGAAAATTTACTGAATTAGAAAATTATTTTAAGCTGTGATATTTTTTAATTACCAGCACATCACTGATGCTGGATAAAAATAGAACCACATTTTCATCTGCTATAAATGGCAGAAGTTAATACACTGCTCTATTGCCACTTAATAGTCTGTATAACCAAGACATGAGGAAGCAATTGACAATATTTTTATTTTTGTCTTTGATTGCTTCTAGTAGCTCTTGTGCATTTAACATTTCATTCCAAATAGCACCCAGAAACCAGCTTAAAAGTTTCGAAAGGTTATTGACTTTGTGTCTGTACCTATAGTCCCTTATTGACCTAGGTCAATAGTCAGTAGATGTTTTGCTCTGATTTAATTCCAAACTTTTTTCTTTATCAGACCTAGCCTGACAATTTTGCTCTGCATTCTCATCACTGAGAGTATGTCTGTCTTTTATATTCCTGTCTGTATTCACTCTTGTGAAGTGCAGACTTGCCAATGGAACGGAGAGTTGCAAAGGTCTCCTACAGCCCTCACCCACATCACTTCCAGCAGCAGGACTCTCTTAGTTCTGTGCAGGCTTGATTCATGTGGGGCTTTTCCTGCATACTGCCATTAAGAAAGGCAGTTAACCCTACTGGTGAAATAGTTCTTGGTACCAGCACTAGCTCTGCCCTATGGCCATTTCATGTAGCGTATTCCCAGGTTAGTATAACTTTCTCAGTGCAGTCGTAACAGGGACATTCTGCAACTCATCCAGCAGAGTCCAGCAAAGGAGTACTATTTTCTCCCTTCCACATTTCCTTTTCTCTCCAGCTATTGTCCTCCCTTCCTAGGGAGCTTTCAGGGAAAATTTTTTACCTGTTTTTCCTTCCATTCTCTTGCTGGCTTGCTAATTCCCCCTTGCTACTGCCCTGGTGATTGCCAGCTATCACACTATTCTCTCTCCTGCCGTATTTCAGCCTTCCTTCTCCTTTTCACCCAGTCTTGTTTATAAGCTCTGTGGGATATGGAAGTCTCCTGTTAAGTGTTTGCACAACATATTGCACTTGTGATTGCTGGTGATTGTTGCAAGGCTATTGTTTATAATGCACACAGTCATCCTAAGCTATTTGCAAGTTCAAAATTCCCCTATTTTATTTCATATTCACAAACTTTCAGCTAGAAAGCATCTGACTGTTGTTACCATGCCTTCACATCATGCAAATAACAAATCACCCCAATGGAGCAAACTGTTTCCACTGGTGACTATGCTACTTTAAAAGGATAGAGGCCCTGTTGCATCACACAATATGTCTAGATTAATTTAAAGCTGTAATAGTATAGCCACTGCCAAGCTTTTCACAAAGGGTAACATGCTAAAATAATAAAAACCAGAGCAGGGTGTGAGGTCTGCTGAAAAGTTTATTTTAGTTGTTGTAACCTAAGGGGCAGCCAGGTTCCAAGAACAGAAAAACTTCGGCGATGCTGGGGAGGGGGCTTTCCCACAACCACTGGCACAGAACAGAAAGTTCCCTTTGTAACCCAGGGAGGGCCACTGCTAGGACCAGGTGAAAGGCAGGTGATGGCAGCCTGGAGAGGGCCAGGTGGGGAAAGCCCAGCTGCCAGCGGAGAAGGAGACTCTGGGCTAGCAAGTCCCCATGAGTGAGCCACATGGCTGTATCAGCTCTTGCTGGAAATGGGTGGCCGCCCCAGTACAGATAAGAGTGTTCAGAATGGATCTATACCCTAAGAAAAACCATGTTATTTAAAATTAATTAAAATACAAATTCATGAAGCCAGACTTGTGCCAACAAATGGTCAAAAATGGCTGAGAAAGGCCTGATATCCACAAGTCTACAATACAGTTTCCTGCAGGAAGAAGTAGGCTGCTAGGTCATGGAGCTTGGTTTACTGATTGTATTGACACTGGCTTACTCAACTAATTAAAATCCTCATTAGTGATCTTAACTGAAAATCTGCTATTTTCAGGTCAGGCTTCTGCCTGCGTTCATTTGTCTGATCCTGGGGTTAAAGCGCAGGGACTCAGCAGCAGAAAATAGCTCTTCCCAGCTACCTCACCCTCTTCTGGTGTGTCCTTGAGGAGAGACTTGATCTGTTTGACTTTCTTTGCCAGGTTATAAATCTGAAGGCAAGAACTTCCCACTTGTCAGACACACAGAAGCTAATTTTCTAGTATTTGAAAAATAAAGTGTCAGAGAAAAAGGCATTAGTTTTATTTATTCAACCATTGACATGAGTCTGAGCAGTTTGTGAGCATAAACATGGTGACCGGGTAAGTACCCAGAAGGCTTTGTGTTGCAATAGATTTTAAGCTGTATACACACAAGTGATAAAAGCACTCTTAAAACCCATGACTGAGGTACCTAGCAGTAATACTGTTGTGTGCAGGCAATACAGACTTGCCTGATTAAAAAAAGGAGAGTGGAGGACTTGCACATGGAGGTGTATGGGACTGTATATGAATACTGTTAGAAGTCAAGTACTGAGTCATCAGCTTCCCCTAAAGAACACTGATCAAATAAAGCACACTGATTAGCTCAGACATCAGCAACAGGGCAGGGAGGGCGTGCTGGAGGGTCTGCAGCTCCCAGTTCTGATAAGCTGTTTTGATACAAAGATCAAACAATGGCCACGTCTGCAGGGAAGGGGAAGTTACTCCCCAAACGACCCCCAAGCCCAAAGGCTCACAGACTGCTCATTAGCCTAATGAGTTCGAGTGCCTGCCTGAAGGAGGGGCAAGGATGATAAAAGGACACAAACTGAAGCCCCAGGTGCACAAGCCCACTGGAACTGGACCCTTTGGCTGACTGGGCCAACGCTGGACCCAGGACTGGTGAAATCTTTCCCTCTTCCTTTTTCTCTCTCTGTCTTGTTCTCTCTTTTCTTTTCCATAATCCCTACACCTCATCCCTTTAAGATATAAAACCGTTGACCAAGTCTGGGACTAAGAGTGGATCCAGCCTCCCCTAGGCCCTTCTGTGAGGAGGAGTCTAGAAAGCAAGGGTGTCTGCTCTGAACCATGTGACTCAATGGGACGGATCTCCTTCTCTGAATTGATGTATATGGTTACACAGTTTACAGTAGTAGTCCCATGCCAATTCCTGTTGCGAGAAACCCCGCCACCTACTTTTAAGCCTCCCGAGTTCGGTTTGCTTCTGCCATGAATAAAATATTTAACTGATCATTTGGTGCCGTTTCACCTTAATTTAGCCTGAGGGAATTCCGAATATAACACGACTCCCTGGTCTGTCCAGTCCAAGTTGTGACAGTGTGCTCAGCAGTGTGTCCTGCACAGGATGTAACTATCTAACATGACAAATTGCATGTGATCTGAGATATCTGTCAAGGCTGGAATCTAGCCAATGTCTGAGCAATCCCCCATAGTGTGAGTACACCCTGAGCTCAGTGTTCTGCCCATGGGGAAGGAGAGGACCCTCAAGGGCATCACCCTGGAAGAGCCTCTGCAGCTATAAGCTTGGGGACTGCTTGTTTCCAGAGACTTTGTCTTCCAAAAAGCACTAAGAATTAATCTCATGTAATATGCTCTATTAAAGATACATCATTAGCTTTACAAATGGCTTTATGCAAATGTCTCCACTTGGAAGGAATGGAAAGACTCTGGTAGAGCCAGAGGGAAAATATAGAAAATACTGTGAGAAGTTTTGTCGTGAAAGAATACATACTTTTAAAACAAAACATTTCTTCTTGGTATTTTGAAATCAGACTATAAAATACAGGTCACAAGAGCTTTTATTCTTAAACGAGCACTCCCTAAATGCAGAGAACACCAGCACACTACAGTACCATTATTAAATACATCAGGCTTTTCCATGTTTCTCGTGCTGCTCTCAAAAAAAAGGAAAGATATTTTTGAAACATATTGTCCCAGCTGGAGATAAGAAAGTTCCACGGTATGAACTGATTTGGATGTGGATGACTTCTGGTGAGAAGTAGAGAATGACACAACTTAAAGGTCAGGAAGCACTAGAGATTAAGAACTGCTGCAACTCCCCATGCTACATTTTTATTATTATTCATTTTCCCATGGAGAAGTTATATCTTTATCTTCCCAATATCCATGGTCTGCCCAGACTTCATCTGTCCTTACCACTCTTTTAACCAAGCCCCAGAAAAAGCGCTGCCCAAACTTAACCCCAAACTGTAAGTTCCTGGGATCAGTAACCAGAGGCTGCTGAGATTATTCTCGCAGATGTGACACAGTGAGACCAGTTTCACTACCATTTGCAAAATGCTAGGTCTTTTCTCTTGCGTTCCACTAAGGAATACGACAGCTTTGTGGAACTTCTACAAAGCACTGTGATCCCCAAACCCTGATGAATTACAAGTGCTCATAGGACCACTTCAGTAAATCTTCCAAGTTTTAATACTAAATAGTACTGTTAATATTAATCAGGTTAATACTGATGTTACAAGCATCACAAAGGCAAACTACCCACCTGTACTATGTCCTTGATGAAACTCTAAAGACTTCCCTCTTGTGGACAACTTGGTCATGTAAGAGCAGAATATACATCTGAGATTCAGGGAACAAGGATTTGAGGAAAACTTTTGGCTGAAAGAAAAGACATCATGGGACAGCTTTATGAGAAACCAAAGAGAACTGGATTATAAATCATTACACAAATAGAGGAGGCATTTTTTTGAAAAGGCCAAAGTATTATATACAATTGTCTGGTTATTTAGACACAGATTGGATTCCCTACAGTGAACAGGACAGTGTGGGCTGTTCACTTAAACAGGATAGACATTGTATTTCAGCATTGCCAGTGGTCACCAAGAATGACCATCAGAAGCAGAAATGAAAAAGGTCAAAATGTAGATGAGCTTAACAAATGTTAACAATGATCATCCACTGATCGTCATGTTGGGCTCCTAACTAAATAAAAAGATTTAGGGAGTAGGTTAAATGCAACACTATTAGCAAATCCTCCCCCACAGAGTGATGTAATCGGTTGCATAAGTGTCATTTTAACTATAGTGCAATCAACATACTTGACACATGGTGACGCAGACCATACAAAAGCTAATGTTAGCATCATTTATCCTCTTTTCTTGCCACTAGGACCTGTTTATTAAAAGGCAAGGCATATTCTTTTTGTTTGTATGTATTAATAATTTGTTAATATTTTATCAGACTGACTGCCACAAGTGGAAAAGCAAGATAAGCTGTCAGATACACACAATGTTGAAATAGCGTAGTGGTGGAAGAATATCATCAAGCTCTTACACATCCTTCCCACTTGCAATTTCATGTACTGGAACCTACACACATGCAATCATTGAAAGATTTGTTAGAAGACAATCCTGTTTTGAAATAGGGCTCTCCAGAGCCACCCTTCTAATTACGCAGGCCCCAACCTCACTAAACCCGTTATGAGAAGCAAGCTTCCTGTGGCCAAAACAAACTAAATATACTTAGGCCCTTCCCAAGTACAAAATGTAACCAACATCTCTCCACTACCAGCATGATAAATACCCTTTAACACAGAACAATCGACTCCTATGCCTGTACTTCTGGGGACATAATACATTTTCATCAAGTACATCAAATGCTCTCAGGGTAACTATGCAGGTGAAACTAAGCAACTACTCTGCACCAGAAAGAACAAGCATATACAACCTGTAAAGGACAGAAGCACCCAGTTACCAGGGAAGGAACATTTCTTAGAAAACAATCACTGCATTTTCAATGTCTTAGGCCTGCCTGAGCCTCAAGGAATCCTACAACATTTCCCAGAGAAAAACTTGAGTGCTTTCACAAATCTGCTAGATACCAAAACCCAGGAACCCACAGACAGTGCTTTTGTGAAATTAGAATCTACCACCACCACCCTGATGTCTGCCTTCCTCAGCCTGATCTTCCTCTCTCTGTTCCTTCCTCCACCATTCTCTTTCCTTCAAAAACATCTCTTTGAGACGGCCTAAGACACAACTAATGTAATAACTATAAGGCAATGCTCTCAACTTGTACTTAGCTTTGAAGTCTGCTGCTTCTATTTCAGACCTGAAGAAGGACTCACATGCCCAAAAACTTGTCTAATTTTGCCAGAGATACAAGCTGGTGTAATAAAAGATATCACTTCCACCAACAAAATCTGTCTTGATTATGTCTTTAGGCTGTCATAACAACAGCACCACCACCATTATTATTCATGTGACACAGTCAATCGGTAGATACTTTATTTTTTGTCTTTCCAGAAGTGATGCATACAGCTAAAATAAACCAGGCACTATTTTTTTTTTTTTACACTGATGGTTCAGAGAGAGAAGGAGAGAGCACTACAAATAGTACTCCAACCAGCAGAGCTGTAATTCAGACAGAAAGTGTGCGTGGGCAGAGAAGGGGCCGGAGTGGGGGAACTTGTGGTTTCAAAAGACATATACAAACACCTGAATTGAAAAATTAAATTCAGAACCAGAGTAAGGTGAGAACAGAGAGAGATGTTCAACCACTGATATCTAAATGTCAAATAAACTCATGAATTAAATCAGTATTATTTGTGGGTGTATTGGGTTTGTGTGGCAAGGTTTTTTTTTGGGGGGGGTCTTACAGGGGTGGCTTCTGATGAGAAGCTGCTAGAATCTTCAGCTAGGTCTGATAGAGCCAATACCAGCCGGCTCTAAAACGGACCCGCTGCCGGCCAAGGCCGAGCCAATCAGTGATAGCCCATGGAGGTCCACGGTGGAGCAGATATCCACCTGCAGCCCGTGGAGGATCCCACTCTGGAGCAGGTGGATGCCCGAAGGAGGCTGTGACCCCGTGGGGAGCCCGCGCTGGAGCAGGCTCCTGGCAGGACCTGCGGATCTGTGGAGAGAGGAGCCCACACTGGAGCAGGTTTTCTGGCAGGACTTGTGACCCCGCGGGGGACCCACGGTGGAGCAGTCTGTACCTGAAGGACTGCACGCCGTGGAAGGGACCCACGCTGGAGCAGTTCGTGAGGAGCTGCAGCCCGTGGGAAGGACCCACATTGGAGAAGCTCGTGGAGGACTGTCTCCCATGGGAGGGACCCCACGCTGGAGCAGAGGAAGAGTATGATGAGTCCTGCCCCTGAGGAGGATGAAGCGGCAGAAACAACGTGTGATGAACTGATCCTGATCGTAACCCCCATTCCCCATCCTTCTGCACCACTGTGGGGGGAAGGTAGAGAATCCGGGAGTGAAGCTGTGCCTGTGAAGAAGGGAGGGGTGAAGGGAAGGTGTTTTGAGATCTGGTTCTATTTCTCATTACCCTACTCTGGTTGATCGGCAATAAATTAAGTTCATTTTTCCCCAAGTTGAGTCTGTTTTGCCCATGATGGTGATTGGTTAAGTGATCTCTCCCTGTCCTTATCTCGACCCAGGAGCCCCTTGTAATATTTTCTCTCCCCTGTCCAGCTGAGGGGGGGAGTGGTAGAGTGGCTTTGGTGGGCACCTGGCGCCCAGCCAGGGTCAACCCACCGCAGTGGGAAACTTGTTGAACTAAACTGAATACTATTCTTAATCAAACATAGAGGGTGTAACGTTGAATACTTTTGCTTCCAAGTTTCTTTTTACTTCTTTTAAAGGCTGACATCTGTCAGGAGTGTCTTTTTGAGGAGAAACAGAAGAGAAAACTCAGCTGTAACAAGAGATCATTTGCCAAACACAGAGGAGAACACAAGCATAGAGTGAAAAAGGACATAAACAAAATAAGGCTGTCAAGAGAGGCAGGCTGTGAGCAGTGTTTGAATAAGTACACACTGGGGAAAGGAAAAAGGGAGGAAATAAAAGACATGCAAATATTTTGACTAGATGTCCATAAAGACAAAATACTGGTGACTCTTAGAAACATGATGTAGAGCAAAAGGACCTCGTGAAGGCAATGGAGGGGAATGACACATGGCAGCATTGTAACCTCCATCCAAGATCATACAGCAAAGAGAAACAGATATAATAGCTTCACTAATTATGCATCAGAAACAGAAATTTAAGAAACATTATTTTTATCCACTGTTTTAACATAATTTCTGTTATAAAATGTTAAAAATTAATCTCAAGCTTCAGCAGATATTATAAATATCAGTTGCTTCTGGACCTGATAACTCTTTCACATATTCAGATTAGTTTACTTTATTAAATGCCTGATCTGCTAAAGCTAAAGCAAACCCTATCACAAGAAACTTCTTTCATTGACTACTGTATTGCTTTTAATGAGTAACAGAGACCTGTTTCCCAAGCATCTATTTCCTTGAATAAGATGCCTATTTAAAGAGATGTGTGGGATGATCTTCACATATTTTCAGATGTCCAGCTTGGATCCATCAGAGCTTTAGTCACACATTCATTCTTCAACCTTCTTTAAAGGACAGTCATAACAACCAGACATGTGAATTCCAGCATAAGCAGTATCTGTACTGAGCATCATCTTCTACCCAGGTGCAGTTGTACCTGATAGGGAAGAGAGAAGCAATTTCACAGCATTGTCAGTGTTATAAAAAGAGGATTAGTCAAAAGGATCAAGAATGCCTGTTTCAGTGCTCCACTCCATAAAGACGCAGAACTCAAAACAAAAGCTTTGAGATGTGCATTACCTACTATATTCAAAGACTGTTTTGCGCTCTTCCTCGGGCTATTTGAGACATCAGTCCTGAGCTCCCCAACACCGTCTGACCAGCAGGGAGGGGGCATGTCTTGAAAAAGGCACCAAACTGATCAGTGAGAACACAGTATGATCACAAGATTTTCTGCTTTAGTATTTCTCCACAAAATAATTCCCCTTAACTGCCCTGTAGGGGTTTCTTTTCTCTGTTTCAGGTACAGTAACCCTTGTTTTTGATCTTGTTCCTTCTCACATATTGCTTTGAACTGCCAGGAGCTCATTTTTATTTCTCATTTAGATTTCAAAGTTTTTACACACTCTACCACACCCATGCTTGCTAACTCTCTAGCATCCCATTTACTTTTTTGAAGTTTACAGTTCTCCCATAAAAAAAAAGTTAAAACCCTACAGAATGCCTCAGCCTTGATGTCACAAGTCTAATCCCTTTTGTTCCACCTCTCCAATTTTCACACCACTTACAAGCAACTGCAATGCCTACCTCACTCTAAAACTGTATACTGAGAGTCCCCCAAAACCTAAACGTCGTGGATTTGAAATTTTTAAAGTATTGTTGTTAATACAAAACTATGAACTTTAACCACAGTCTTGCCTTATGAAGCCTCAGCATCCTCTATGACTACTGAGTCTGAGTTTTATTCCCCTGCAGCATGGATGATCATCAAGAGAGGCCCTGCTGAAACCCTACTGCATGTATAGCCATTCTTTCTGTGGTTAATAGTGTCTCACACATCCCCACAGAGTAGTGAGCTAACTACACCAGTGGGTTAATATAAACCATTCAGCTTTTTCTCAAGAGGCTCAAAAATTGCTAAAGATACTAGCATGTTACAGAAAAATGTCTAATTTCCTAAAATAATGCTGCTATTTCTTACTTTGTGGCCTATTTCGCTATTGATATCTCTTATGTAAATTTCAGATGTAGGTAATTTTAAAATTGCTTCAATAAGACTGTTTTTAATGGTGTATTATGTGAATATACATCCTTAGGTCATTTACACATCCCTCTGAAAACTACATGATGCCACAACAAAGCACATACATACAAAACCATAGTCTACATGCGGTGTCCTCAGATGTGTCTAAGCAAATAAAAGGTTCAGAGCAAAAGAAAAGTCCTTTAAGTGCCTCTGAAAATTCCATCCTAAATCTCTTCCCTTTTTAATATTGAACAACTTTCATGCTGTACATTTCTGACAATTCCAAAGAAACTCAAGAAATCTCATCTCTTTAAACACCTTATGCCCCCCTCCAAGGTCTATAAAGTTAAAGCACGAATAAAAAAAACTATGTTGTCATGGAAATGCATCAAAAAAGCTTTGCTAAAGGCAGACTCCTGCTTTAAACCTCCATGGACTTGGTTTCAGTTTACAAGGTGCCCCCAGTTAGTAGCCCTTACTGGTGTCCCTGGCTAGCCTGTGCTGGACAAGACTACCACAGGCTTCAGAAGGACCTCTGCTGGCCTAAGGAATCCAGTGTCAAATCAGACAGGCAGAAGTTATGATTTTATTTCACCACTTTTAAGAATACAGAACGGCCAGAGCCGTTTTCTGGAGGTGTGGAAAAAAAAAATTAAAAAAATACATTTAGCCAATTCATTGGCCAGCGTGTGGGGAGAAGATACGGCCTCCAGAAAACTTGAAAGTGTTTTTCTCATAAGAATTCCTGTTGGATTTTCTGGTCATGCTTTTCATTTTCTGTTCATATAATCATATTAATGAATTACTCGTGTAGCAGCTTTCTTTCTCAAGAATGAAGTGTCAACTGAGTTCATTTGTAATCTGAAATATGTCCACTTAGCAATCAAGCTTAAAAAATGCTGTATTAAAATTCCAAAATCTTGTCTTGAAAATTACTTGCGGAATTCAGCAATTCTATCAGCTTATTACAGTAATGCAAGGTCTGATTGCAAATGTATAATGTCAATTTTTTAAAAAAAACTATTTTGGTAAATTTTGTATTCAAATTGAGACAATTTTTAAAAAAGATTTCATTAAAGTTGCTCTCAAAAATGAAAAAGAAGCAAACAGAATATCAATATTTTTGCTTTTTAGTATTTCAGAGTTATGTTCTTAATGCTGAACATCCACAAGTTGAACAGTCTTGTTAGTTAATATTCATAGAAATAAAATTAAAATCTTAATAGTTCTGCCAATTTAATAAACATTTTACTGAGTAGCATTTATTTTTATGATCATTTATATCTTTAAACTGTGACATACAATCTAATTAGTTCAGGTCAGGCAAGATGACAAAATTTAGCTCTCCTTACTAGGTAAATTCTGTTTATGTATGAGCTCTTTCTTGATTGACACACATTAAAGCAAAAAATGTACAAGATAATTTCTCCTTGCTCATTGAAATGCACGTCTGTAATAAGATCACTCTCTCTTAGGTAACCGAGCCACAATAATGAATAGCCTCTGTTTTTATCAAAAAACAGATGAAGGTTTTTGCTTTTTTGCAAGTAGTGTCTGTTCAGTCATGTCATAATGTGGCACCTGATGAAAGGAACATTAAACCAATTTTGAGATTTGCAGTGGAAACCTACTGCAAATACAAAAAAAAGTGCCCTGCAGTGGAATATGGCCCCAACATCAAAATTCATCATTTTCTCTTCTAAAATGAATTATTAGTAATACTTGCAGAAGAGACTTCTAAGTTACACCTTTTGCTACCTTCCTTTTGATGAATCTGTTAGTATGAGCAGGAGTCTTACATAAATAAGGCTTGTGGACTAGGATCTGAAAACACTTGTACCAACAGCAGATTTAGGTATTGACATTTGCGCAGCTGACATCTCATTCCTGTTTCCGACCATGAGCAGACTGTGCAACCATGCATCCCCCAATTAGATTATATTTCTTACTTAAAATATAACTTATGATTAAGCTCTGTTGATGGGTACAGACAGTTCATCGTTATTTTGTTCCTACCTGGCTGTGTGTAACTTTTTCATTAAAGGAGTGTTGTGCTTCTGCTAATAATGGCTTCTGGAGAGCAGTGCTTAGACACAGCCTTTCATTTATACAGCTGTCCCGCTTTCAGACCAGAGCAGAATTAAAATCTGGCCACCATGGACTATGAGAAGAGAAAAGACACACCAGTTTCCACCTGCCTATCTGGATATACCATTTTATTTTTCCACAGTGACAGGAGATGCCTTATGTCACATGCATGTTTGGGGTTTTTCTTTCCAGGTATTTGGCAAAGCATTAAAACTGAGGGTCAGTAAAGTGATATTGTAGTAACTCCAATACAGACATCTTTTGCAAGCATGGTAAAAAGTAAGACTCAGAGGCCAATAAGGCTGATAAGACTGAGAATCCTTACAAAAATGTAGTTGCTTAGTCCAGCAAATCTGATATGGACACAGTTTTTATAACATCCCTGAGTTTTACACAAATAAATAAAGTTTTGGCAATATTGTTCACTTGATCTGTCTAGCCATGGTAACTTTTATCACCTTAAACACACACTTTCTATCGTGTACACTTGTCATCTGACTGAATTAAACAGATTAAGCTATTTCCTAGCGGTAGTTAGTTTTGTTACTGTCGTGGTTTAACCCCAGCCAGCAACTAAGCACCACGCAGCCAATCAC
>VYZV01026418.1:25674-42173 GCA_013401275.1 Pandion haliaetus | reverse complement strand
TGGTTTAACCCCAGCCAGCAACTAAGCATCACGCAGCCGCTTATTCACTTCCCCCCCCCCCCTCAGTGGGATGGGGGAGACAATCGGGAAAAGAAGTAAAACTCCTGGGTTGAGATAAGAACAGTTTAATAGAACAGAAAAGAAGAAACTAATAACGATAATGACAACACTAATAAAATGACAACAGTAATAATAAAAGGACTGGAATATACAAGTGATGCACAATGCAATTGCTCACCACCCACCGACCGACACACCCATTAGTCCCAAGTGGTGATCCCCCACTCCCCACTCCCCCCAGTTTATATATGTCACATGGTATGGAATACCCCTTTGGCCACTTTGGGTCAGCTGTCCCGGCTGTATCCCCTCCCAACTTCTTGTGCCCCTCCAGCCTTCTTGCTGGCTGGGCATCAGAAGCTGAAAAAGCCTTGACTTTAGACTAAACATTACTTAGCAACATCTGAAAACATCAGTGTGTTGTCAACATTCTTCTCATACCTAGCTCAAAAACATAGCACTGTACCAGCTACTAGGAACACAACTCTATCCCAGCTGAAACCAGGACAGTTACGAAGCTGTAACTTGCCACTAAGCTGCACTTGCATGTCGCATTTTTCCCATTACTCTCTGCTCCAATTTGATAGCTTTTCTTAGAAGATGGCATTTCTAGAAAACAACCAAATTCCAACTGTTTCTACCAAAAGAAGGTCTGGATTCAAGGAAGAAAAGTGTTTACTAAACACCAGTTACTACCAACTGCAGATTTGGTAATTTAGGCTGAACTCAGCTGACTTGTATGAAACAACAAATTGACTTAAGGGCAAGAAAGACTTCTCACTCAGCTGCTTCTCAGCTGCCCTCTTAGCAACTGAAGTAGGGTCAATGGTTTGGTTTGTTTCTCCAGAGGAGAGAGAGGGAAGGAAAAGGAGAAGGAATGTTAGTAGTTTTTTAGCATAAGCCTCCAAAAAGAAAACAGAGATTTAACATGGAGAGGACAAGTAATTGGAGCAAAGTATGCTACTATTTATTTGTAAATTACTACAGACAATACATAAGGTGAACCTAGGTTTAACTGCAATGACTACACACTGAAAACAAAGGTATGCTGACCAGACCAGGGAACCAAAGGACTTACTTGTGTAATACAGTACACAAAACACAGACAAGGATGTTCGTTCTGTAGTAGGATATCCATTGCAAGTAAGACGCTTCAGTATGACCTGAGAAACTGGGAAATGAAAAAAGTCTCATCTGGTTAAAAATTATGTATTAATTTTGCAATCAGTGTATTTTTTTTGCTAAGAAACTAATAGACCCTTTTTTCAGCAAGTATGGGAAGTGTTAAAAACCAGTATTGAGAACACTCCTTTTATTGTCAATTTCAACAGTATGTCTTACTTTACTTTCTTCTTTCTGGGCTAAACACCTCTTTACTTAGGAGGTAAGTGGTACTTGTGCACCAGCCAGCTGAAAAACCCTGTGATCATAAGACTATGAGATTTTTCCAGTTATTTGAGTCACGTTAATAACAGCTCAGCTAATTAGCAATTTTAAAAGGATCAACCCACTAACAAATTAAAAGAAGTATCGTACACAAAGAGAGATTGTTCGCTTTGGCTCCAGTCTTGATAGTAATAAATAAAAGCATCTATTGTGTGAAAGCAGGGAAATGTCTCATCTGTAGCAATAGGGATTCATTTTGGAATGACACAGTGGCAGTTTCTATTTTCTCAGTGTTTTGTGGAGTATGTTTTGGTTTCTGCTTATTGAGAGTGAAATTTGAGGTCAGAGGCTAAATGATGTCAAAATGCCTTCCAACCATGTGATGTGACAAGGCAGCTGAGCTGTTCAGGATGTGTCCCAAACACTACGAATAGGTGGTGTTTAAGGGAATACTGTTGGTGGACTTACTGTTTCTTTCTGCAGCTCATTATTCAAAAATAAAGTGACCAGCAAAGACATCTCTGAAAATATTGCCATATCCCTCTAAAAGTGGAAATGCTTTTATTCTAACACAAAGAGATTGCCATAGAAAAAGTGATTCTAGAGGTATTGGCTGGATGCCCCATTGCCCCAAGCACTGTGATGTCTTTCATGGATGCTATGAAACATTTCAGTTTGCCTTGGATTAGGACACTGGCAGTACAGAGCATGTGATCCCAGCCTCAGCAAAGCATTCTTTCTCTTCGGGATACAGCTATGGAGTGATTTTTCCTAGGAGATTAGATGAATCTAGCCTGGGCATCTGCAGTACTTTTTTCTCTCACATAATGGAAAGCTTTTAATTAGAAAAGCAACACAAGCTAGTAACTGGAGCCCTCTTGGTTTTCTCAAAGCAAAAACAAAGAAATCAAACCAAATAAACTCGTTCCCTAAATATGCAGCACAGAATTCGTGTAACTCGGGGAAAAAAGAGCCACATGTTCCAAAAAGAGATTGTTACCACACGTTCAAAAATTATTCTAAAGGCAACCATGCAAGCTACTTGCTGGCATAATGTCATCCTTGTATCACAACTAAAAGCTTGTTAAAATGACTTCAGAATTGCTAGTCCGAAAATATCAGACTAGAGCACACAGCACTCTGACTTCCAGGGGTCTGGTATCAGGCACTGTGGAAATAATAGGCGGCCAAAGCCACAGGGCCTTAGTCTGTAAGCGATGCCAAGAAATTATGAAGTCCGTAGATTTTGTAAGTGAATGCCAGAACAAGATACATAGATGATGTATCAGCAATTTCCGAGAGGAAGATTATGGAAATACATTGCTTTTCCTGTATTAAAAGCTATGGTGATCTTTCATTCAAAAAGCTGTCATTACCTGCCAACGCCTGTGATGAGCCCTTTCTGTCATTGTTTCATACTGAGCACAATAACCCATGGCTGCCATCAGTAATGCCACAGTAAAAAAGGCAAAATTTCAGCTCGTGGATCTCCAAGGATTTATTTTAAACTTCCCAGGAAGAGTCTAAGCACAAACAAAGAGAGTCCTGGAGGTTTTGATTGTAGTTGAAATGATGTGCACAGTTACAGTCTGCTAAGATAAAGAGAGAATTTCCTAATGTGATGAAGTTTTGTTGTTCTCAGATGAAGTGTTTCTAAAGTGCATGTTAGATAAATCACGATGAATAAAAACAAATAAAGGAAAGGTATTATCACAAACAAGAGGGAAGAAGAAGTCCTGTAGTAAAAGTAAGAGTTTAATAGAAGTGACCTGAACACACATATTCATATGTTGGTGGTCTGAGGGAAGAAGGGTCAGAGAAAGGGATTGGAGAAATAAAAAAAGTTTTAAAGCAGAGAGGAGGAGGAGGGTATATCTGACATCTAAAATTAAAACACTGTCATAAGTATCTTCAAGTATTTAAACCAAAGTCATGAACAGCTGAGAATGAGTGAAAACTATTTTTTTTATAAAGAATGTAGCTTAAGGGTGAAAATAAATTAGTCCATATCAGATAAAGCAACTTTTGGAAAATAAAAATACAAGTACCATATAATCATATAATAACCATACAATTAAGCAACTAAATGCAGAAAAAAAAATCTGCTTTTCATACTAAGAATTATCAAGATGAATAATTTTAATAGTAACTAGTGATTCAAACTCAGAAAAAAAAAATACCACAAAGATGAAATTCAAAACAGCTAAAGCATGGCTTGTCTCCTTCTCCTGCTTCCGATTTATTTTACACCAGCTTTTCAATGTAGAATTTACAAGCATGGTCAGGAACCCAAAATGACTACAAGTGCAAATAAACAGACTCTACACTATTTACATCACAATTTGCTAAAAATCCTTTGCTCATTTACCAATATCATTGCTCCCCAGAAGAGCTCATAAGGCAACGCTGAAACGGAAAAATGATATTTTTCATTAAACCAGCCGATACAGCTGAGGCAAAGGAAACGTGACTGGCTCCAGCTCCATTGATGCAGGTTGCACCTAACTGGGCTCTGCAGGGCAGGCAGCGGCTGGAAACCATTCCTGATTCCAGTCCCAGGTGGGTTATAGGAGTTGCAGAGTCTCACACCTTCCTTACTCTGCCAGGTCAGTACAAAATGAGCAAGCCTAAATTCTGCCTAAGAGGCTGTGGAGTTTCAGAAAATTTGAAACAATCTCTTCAGTTTCACCTGAACGTGTGAAAGCACAACTGAAATGTGTCTAACGTGTAGTTTTCCAAAGATGAAGTCACCAATATTGATTACAACAATGTGTATTTCTGCCATTCCGCAGTGTGGGTGCATCAGGGGTATGTATTCAGATCCTGCATTCCCAAGTAGTTCTGTTTTATGTGTACTGAAATGCTAAATGCTTGCAATTGTTTGCTATAATACACAAAGGCCAGTTGGCCAGCACGTAGAACAGTTAAGCCTTTATTGTTACTCGACTTAACGTTTTCAGCAAGGTTGAATAAAGCTATTATCAGTGAGACCTTCATCTGTTGTTTCAGTAATACAGCATGGGGCTTTTTAAGCAAATGCAGAGACCTATGTGTATTACTGAGGCTGAGCCCAAAACAAAGTTGTACCAGAAACACTAAGCCACTTAAGAGCATGCAAAATTAAGAGCCTTGTCTGCTCCTGTGCCAATTGTTCACAGTAACTTGTCCCAACAGATTTTCATGCAATCCCACTGAGGAGCTAGACGACTTTATTTCCATCGTGCATTCATCCAAAAATATTCTTTGAAGATGCATATCAGTACATCTGGTTACCAGCAAACCATATTTGACTACTGAGATAAATACAGTCTGGGGGATGTAACAGCATCTGCTTTTATCTGGTACTGAATGCTGCTTATTCATTTAAAATATAATGATAAATATGTCTCTGTATTGTAGTATTCCCCATAATTACAATCCAGACTAAGGTATAATAGTACTAGGTGCCGTATAAACAAAGAAGAGAACATAACTTCTCCCTCAAAGTCTGTAGAATTCAGTAATTGAGTGACAAAACGAAGGACAGAGTGATGAAGATAATCCTGTAAGCACCAGAAAAATATATAACATCTGTCATAAGCATTTTAAAGCATTATTATTAAATATCCACTAGATTTTATTTCCCTACTTTTTCCATCAAACTAATTGCTATTTTTTTCCTTCAGACATAGATGCTAAGGTGAAGCAAGTCTTACTGTTGGGCACAGGCAATGCTTCATGGTTCATTTTGTTGATTTTGATTTTCTTATCTAATTTCACCACCACTGTGTTACTCATGCAGATTTAATGCAAAAATCAGATAGCCAGTTCAGGGGTGGGGTTTCTTATCTCTCTTCCACTTCTAAAGTTGTTTGCACTTCCACACTTGAAGACTCCCTAAAGACATAAAAGCTACACCATCAAAATCACACTATTCAGTCCCAAAACATGAGTAGGAGGTGGCCAAATGTTTAACTTTGCTCTACAGCATGCTGAAAAAAAAAAAAGATTTTCAGTGGTGAAGCTGCTAATCTTGAAAGACTGGAATGTTCTCCAAGGAATCAATGTCCTTGTATAATACTGACCACGAAGTTTCTAACGAGCAGCTTTTTCCAGGCTTTCTTTTTGGAATTTATGACAGCTATTGCAGGTGGTCTGTGTTCTGGTCGGTCTTCTGTTTCAAAAACCTGTGCGCTTAGCAAATATTTCCTACTGTTCTGTTTTTCCTTTGTCTTGCAGATTCTCTATTTTAGCTGCAGTTGCCACTCCTCACCTTTGATATTAAATGCCCTTTGGTAGAAGAACATATGAGTACAGCATTGCATCAGGTAATTTGCTTGGCTTTAACAGGCTGTATAATGCTGCTTTGAAATGTGAAGGCTTTAATGCAAATTGAAAAAAAAATCAAAAACGTGTATACTAAAACACATCAGAGGTACTCATGCCTTAAAAAAATATGTAGGACTCCTCTTTTAGAAATTGTGATGGAAAATTTTACTATGTAAATCTAAGGAGGGAATCTGACAATCTTTGGATCCAAATTTTGCTATAAAGTATAGCCCCTAAGGAGCAAAGTGGCATGCAAGAAATTGTGGCCCTTAGCGTTTCACACTGAGAGGTCTGCGATTACTCTCAAAATGTGTCCTTGAAGTTGTAATACATTCTGCATTTTCTCTAATGTGAGGTGAAGAGGAACTGCACTGGAATCCACTAAATACAGCACATTTTATGCAAACTGCTGTTGTATTTACAGCAATGAGAGAGGAATAATCACGCATTCAGACAAATAATCCTTTAGCCCACATACGAGAAAATCAAACAGAGGGACAGAGACTATAAAAAAGAAAGAAAAAATATATATAAACTGTACCTTAGTAGATTGTGAAATAATCCATTTATTCTCAGATAGGAAAACATATAGTCAGTACTTATTTATTTATGTGCCTTTAGCTACATGTTTTCTCAAACTGGTCCTTAAAAATGCCCATCTAGTGCACTACATACTTTCTTTGGAAAAACAAGCTATGAGTACAGTTATTACTGGCAAATGCTTCCAAAAATTTTGCCAAGTCACCACCCAAGTCAAATCCTATTCTATCCTCAAACACATGTAAAATGTAAAACCAAGTGCAAGCTGCAGACCATTCCTGTGTTCTGAAAAACAAGACAGAACACAAACCAAAAGATTGAGTTACAAAAGAATGATGAAAGTTACGATTAGGCAGGCTTATGAGAGGTTTGCTAATAAATTTAGTACAGAACTTAAAATACTATTGTTGTTTCTAAGGTTTTCTGCAATACCTGTTATTTGGCTGGTTTGCTTTTTGGACTGGATTTTGTCATTTTTTTTAGGACACCTATGTGTAGTTAAAGCACACACACATGCACATAGACGATGTGAACTCCCTTTTGGTTCCCCCTCCTGTAATCTGCAGCCTCTGCTTTCCACCTGCTTATCCCATTACAGACTGGTCACACCTCTGACTTCACTATTTCAATTCCAAGATCCTTGCAGTCTCATGCCTTTTACGGACATGAAGCAGTTAACAGATATGACAATTAAAATAGTAATTAAAACAATGAGGCATGTTCATATATAACTGCAAAGTGTGGTCGCAGTGTTGTTGCTGCAGAGGTGCAGCTACAACCAAACTGTCAGTTGGTACTCTGTTCTTAAAATTTAGAGATCTAACATTCAAAGGGATAAAACCTTTTGTATGGCTCTTCTTTTGGTTACCTTTGGTGCCTAACATGAGGAAAGGCAGAAGGTTTGAAATAAGTATATGGTGGGCGTTGGGTACTGTGAAAAGTGACTTCCCTTAATTTTTAGCAATTGAATCTCCCATTCTGTGACAAAGCTGCAAGCCACTGGCAATAGAGCAAAAAACCCCTACTTTTGTCACTTTTAATTATTATCGGTCAGCTTTAGGAAGTGAGAGTGTCAGAACAAAACCAGAGACTAACATTTTGATCATCTTGCAACGGAATCAAAAAAGCACGGAACAGTCCTAGCTCCACTAAAAGTGAGATTGACTGCTACATAAGTGGTTACAAGGATTAGTGAAACGCCAAATTGGCAGTAACAGTACTTTTCACCAAAATATTTTGATCACCTAGTCTTTTTTTTTCATTTTCACTTACTGAATTTGCTTTACAGCACACGTTGAAAGGCCTAATCAGAAACAAGGCTCCAGGACAGCAGTGCCCACCCAAACACACAAGCACACATCACTCCTAAGAATGTAATCAGAAATAAAATGCTCAAATAGCTGTGGCAGATAATAGGGAAAACAGGAAAGAAAAACCAGCTGTGATTCTAAGACCCTACAAGTAATTACATTGCCCAGTTCAATGACTGAAAGCTTTTATTTTCCTTTTTAATTAAACATCTTTAAGAGCTATTCCTGAATGCTCCACCTTTCACTACTTGATATCCTTGTTTTGATGTTTCTCTCTCACTCTCTCCTTCACTTCCCACTTGGGCAACACAACAAAAGTGTGATTCAAATAAATGTGTGAAGCAGCAAAAGCAATCGGATGCTTGTGACAGCTGGATTTTGAATAGATTAAAGGAGGGAGGAATGCAGAAGCTACAGCAAAAAAAGGAGGTTGGGGTGCCATACACTGCAACCTATTGTAACTGAAGAATTTCAGCTGTTTCAACCCCTGGAGTTTTGTCCTTGTTTTGAAAACTATTGTTATCATTCTTTATATTATTCTTCAAATCCCTTGTGTCTTCATGTATGCCAGCCTTGAACAGTGTGCTTCACACACAATCCCCTCCTTGCCCTTTTCAAACATCCGTGTGAGTAAACAAAGCTTCCCTATGGATTTGTCGCTATCCCTAAGAGATGCAACCTGACTTTCCTAACAGGCAGGTTCGAGAGTGATGGGCAACAACCTGTGTTTCATAATAGAAGAACTGAGAAACATGAAATTCATGATGAATTCCATTGCAATTTTGACATCTTAAGAATTATATTACTCTTTTTCCAACATGTCCTATGACAAGCCTCTGTCCTCTACACAGCGTGCGCTGCTGCCCTGGAGAAGGCAACATGCGTGCACTGGATATTGTCAGGAACAAGTTGCACGTTCTCACACTTAAATAAAAATGCTGTTTGTATCATGACATTATATTAAAAGAAATTAAAGCAACACAATAGAGCTAGCCCCAAGTATTTAAGAAATTATGAATCAGATCTACAAAATATATGGAGTTGAAATTAATTTATATTTAAGGAGTTACTTTTTACAAAGTTTTTGGGCAATCAGAAGTATGACTGAGACACATTTTCCAGATTTTTGGGGGATAGAGGATTAGATGCAGCCTATATAATAATCTGTCTCCAGGAGCTGGACTTTGGTAAAATAGTAAGCACAGAGAAAAATCTGGCAGTACTGGGGAGGGAAAAGTTCTACTCTTTTAAAAAATACTTATTTATAAATAAAACCGCATGTCCTAAAGTCTGTACATACAGGAAAAACTGTGAGGTAATAGGAAGCCTTTCCTAATTAAAAATTGCAGAACTGCTTATGCAAAAATGAATGTGTATCTGGATAGTTATATATGATATAAAGTAGCATTATTAGTTGTTAACATTACTACTACCAGTAAGCTTAGGTGGGATTATTTACAGAATAAAACATTTTAAATGAATGAGATTAAGAACTAGGAGTTTTATGGGGAGGATATCTTTACAGGGATTTTGCCACAGGCTCGAAGTATGCTTTCATTTTGCTTCAGCTGGGTACTGAATTCTATCCATCCCAGCACCTCCACAGATCGGCATAAAGACGCTACCCCAGTACAGCCCTTCGGTTGGTTCTGTGAGGGTAGTTTACAATACTGAGGGTTCACAATTTTGGCATAAACATGTTGTTAAGATTGTTTGATAGCAAGTTGATTAAAAGCAAGTCACCTGTCCAAGTTTCAAGTAACAGGAATCCATAACCACTTTCACTCTGCTCTGTTGTTTTTGAATTTGCTCCTGTACTGCAGCATTTTGTATTTCAGATCAGATACAGAATGTTTTTTAATACTTCATGCCTCTGTGCAGAATGTTTTGTCACTGTTATTTTTCCTTAATATAATACAAAAATAAGCACTGGCATGCCTCTGATTTTTTTCTTGCAAACAATAAGTATCTTGTGCTTATTACCAAAGGCAACTAAAGTTATAGCTACATCTAGGAAAGATTCAGAGCTGTCTGACTGCCTACCAGAAACAGTGTGCTTGTATTAGTAGAATAATCCGCATACCCAGTATTTTCTATGAATTCATTTTTTAGCCAACTAGGCCTAGTTTTATGGTAGAACTCTTAAAAACATAAATGAAATTGTATCTAGGCAAAATAACTTGCATAAAAAATAGGACAAACAAAGGTGCTATTTATAAGGACAAAGGTAGATTTGCATGAACTGAAAATTTATTATATTTTAGGTTTAGAAAATACAGTCTGTCCTGGTCAAATAAATAAAATAGAGATGCAACATTATGTAACAAACTGACCGTGTCTTTTCATAAAGCAATTTAAAATAATGTTCATGTATTTTCCAAGTATATTTTTCATAAATGCTTGTTGTTTTTATACAGGCAGGCAGTGCTAATGGCTCCTTCTAAGATCACACTAGAGAATTAAAGAACTGCAAAAGGAAACAGAACTTCCAGACTAATTATATTTCCAAAAATACCATTTGCATATTTTATCTACAGTGTATTTATTATTATAATTAGAGAGGAGGTAAAAATTTTTCTCAGAAAGAGAAAATTCTCTAAATAAAACCTCATATTCATTAAAGGCTGTAGCTAGTTAAATGTATGCACCATTAAAGACACAGCAGAATGCAATCTTTACTTCCCTGGAAGCTTACTCTTAGTCGTATTACTTTACCATGGATAATTTTGTACACTCACACCAGAGCAGTTCACAAATCCAAAGTTAAATACAAACTATACAGAAGATTCACCTATTCTACTGCTGAAACAGTTGCCTCAGGGATTAAATTGATAAAGTTTACAGAATAGGTCTAGCATATGCCATAGGATATGCCCACACCCAGATCTTTCTACACACATGCTTATTCTTGCAAACAAATCTATGGCAATTTTGAATATATGCCTTTTGCCTTAGGAATATGTCATAAAGTTTGTTTCATGCCTTGCAACATGCTGAGTTCCACACATTTGTTGGAAGCACCAACTTCTCCAGTTCCCAGCCTGTAACTTCTGGCCCTACTACTTCTCACGAGTCTTTTCAGCACTGGAAGCTGCTTGCTCCTTTACATCCTCTTTTCTGGCACCTCGCCCTTTCCCAGTCTCACTTAATGGTAACTAGGTCCCGGTTAGCTATTCTGCCTCCCAGCAACGTCGTCTTTCAAACACACTTGAGATGTACTTCCCATTGTGGCAAAACAACAAAAACCTCTGAATGCTCAAAGATGATAAAGAATATCCAGCTTTCTATGATAATTAGTGCAGAGTCTGATTGTGGGTGATTTGACAGGCTGGAGTGGACCTGCTCCTCCCCACCCCGCTCAGTTCAACTGCAGCCAGCTCTCCCCGTGCATTCCAGCACTGGCCATGAGAAGAAGGACATAGCTGCCATTCCATTAAGCACAAAAGAAGGGTCTGACAAAGTTGTACCATCTGTAATTGGAAAATCTGGAGTTATCTTCACAATGAAGTGCTCTCTCTGCATTTTTGTGCATTATTCTCTCTAGGTATTTGCAAGCAGAATGTTTTTTATAATTTAACAGATTTTTACAAGTGTCAGTACTAGCAGGTTTTCATGCCAATATTCATACCTTTAAGTGCCTCAGGAAACTGATGTTCTGACACTCCTGTGGTGGGTTGACCCTGGCTGGGCGCCAGGTGCCCACCAAAGCCACTCTATCACTGCCCCCCTCAGATGGACAGGAGAGAGAAAATATTGCAAAGAGCTCCCGGGTCGAGATAAGGACAGGGAGAGATCACTTAACCAATTACCGTCATGGGCAAAACAGATTTACCTTGGGGAAAATTAAGTTAATTTATTGCCGATCAACCAGAGTAGGGTAATGAGAAATAGAACCAGATCTCACAACACCTTCCCTCCACCCCTCCCTTCTTCACAAGCACAGCTTCACTCATGGATTCTCTACCTACCCCCCACAGCGGCACAGGGGGACAGGGAATGGGCGTTACGATCAGTTCATCACACGTTGTTTCTGCTGCTTCATCCTCCCCAGGGGCAGGACTCATCAAACTCTTCCCCTGCTCCAGCGTGGGGTCCCTCCCACAGGACCCAGTCCTCCACGAACTTCTCCAAAGTGGAACCTTCCCACGGGCTGCAGTTTCATGAACTGCTCCAGCGTGGGTCCCTTCCATGGCATACAGTCCTTCAGGAGCAAACTGCTCCAGTGCAGGTCCCCCGCGGGGTCACAAGTCCTGCCAGAACNTACCAGAAAACCTGCTCCAGCGTGGGCTCCTCTCTCCACAGATCCGCAGGTCCTGCCAGGAGCCTCCTCCAGCGTGGGCTTCCCACGGGGTCACAGCCTCCTTCAGGCATCCACCTGCTCCAGAGTGGGCCCCTCCACGGGCTGCAGGTGGATATCTGCTCCACCGTGGACCTCCATGGGCTGCGGGGGGACAGCCTGCCTCACCATGGTCTTCCTCATGGGCTGCAGGGGAATCTCTGCTCTGGTGCCTGGAGCACCTCCTCCCCCTCCTTCTTCACTGACTTTGGGGTCTGCAGGGTTGTGTCTCTTACATGTTCTCACTACTCTCTCTCCGGCTGCTGTTTCTGTCTCCCTGCAACTCTTTTCCCTTCTTAAATACGTTATCACAGAGGCGCTACCACTATTGCTGATTGGCTCAGCCTTGGCCGGCGGCAGGTCAGCCTTAGAGCCGGCTGGTGTCGGCTCTGTCAGACATAGGGGAAGCTTCTAGCAGCTTCTCATCAGAAGCCACCCCTGTAAACCCCCCCCCCACTACCAAAACTTTGCCACACAAACCCAATACAACTCTCCAACAATCAAGCAATTCCCAGAAGGTTCGGCATCACTCCTATTTCGTTTAATGTCAGGCAGCACAAATTCCCACTTACCTTGCCACCATCTAATGCCTATTTAGAATTTTCTTCCTCTACCTTGCAGAAGACAATCACGATTGACTTGTTTCCACTAATACACAGAACACATTAACTGCCCCATGGAGGGTTGGATCTATAAACTCTTATGCTAAATGCCTAGAAGACTGACACCATCAGCAGACTCCAGGTGGTTAATCCCTCCCATGTCCACCATTTTCCAGAGATTATTTATGCCTCTACCCATCTGTCACATCATGATCTCTCAGGCTTTCTCCAATCTGATTTTATCCATCTGTTGAAGCAGTCCAGTGTGGTGCTAAGAAATGCCAGCTCCTTCCACGTGCTAATGATGTTATTGCAGCTATGCAGTTTACTACTGGCTGGGAGTTTTGACCTTGCATTGGCAGAATTATTCCCCTATCCTAACATCACAGAATACTACATAGACCCCTTTTGAGATATTCAGGCAAATTGCTCTCTTAAGTGCAAAAGGCCTGTAAAGACCCTCCTGTCCTTCTATACTATTAAGATAATTCTTTGACACAGAAATTGCTGCGCCTTTATTCTCCAAGCAAATATTATTTCATTAGCACTTTGAAATAGCTGAAAAGAATTTTATTCAACAGGTGATGAAAAGATCCCAGGAACCAGAAAGACCTGCTCCTTTAAACTTGTTCCATAAGTGTCTTTTCTTTGTTCCTCTTGGCAAATATCTTGATTTTTTGGCAGGATCTGTTATATCTGCAACAGAACTTCTTGAGATTCCCATCTTTATCATTCTTTTCCCTTGGCCAGGCAGAAAGTTGCTCTGCAGCTAGATTTCCTAGTTGCCATCTTGCTTAGCAGTATTGAGAGTAAATAACATCAAGCCTTTCTAATCACTCCTGGCCTTTCTTCAGCACCTCGTACTTCAGGACGAGTGCCATGGGCTTGTGGCAAACTTTCTGTTTGCTCATCTCAGAAAAAGTTTCACTGCACTGTTGCTTGCTGAGCCTTGTGGTTCATACATCTTTCAGAGTCATTTAATGTTGCAGGGAACAAGTTTGTCATTGATGAGCCATCTGTCCTGGGTAAGCTCCAGTACTGAGATACTGTATTATTCATCCAGACAGAGTTGATCATATTCCTGTAGTGACATCTGAAGCCTTGCAGGTCTATTTTCTACTTAGTTTGTACTTTAATCTCCTATTGCAGTGGGTGGAGGCATGGGAATCTTACCAAAATGTTGCAGTCATTCTCCTTGTTTCCCATGCTGTGTTACAACATGTAGGTTGTGTTCAGCACACAGTCCTTGTCGTTCTTCAGTTACTGCCCATGCCGCTTCCACCTGAAGAGGATGAAGCCCTTTTTTCCCATGCTGCGTATCATGGCTTGAGACCAACAGTCCCCTCCTCCGATGCTCCCACCTTATGTGTCCACAGGATTTTCAGGACTTGTGCAGTGTCGAGCTGGTACTAAACATATTTAGTTATCAGTCCATGGATGAGGAGAAAGGTTATGCTACAAATGTTGTTAAAAACACCTTTGTGATTAACAAAAAGCTATCTGTTTAATATATTTTCGAACATCACTGGCTAAGATAATGATTTGCTGAGTATTTGGGGAAGAAAAATTTTTTCATTCAATTGATTTTAAAAAACATTATTTCTTGAACAGGAGCACAGTTTTATTACCTAAATTAGTATAAAGAGTGTTAGCGAGAGAGATTTAAATTAGCTAATTGGCTAGCATGATTTAAAATTTAAAGATTTGGAATATATCTAGCAGCCAATAACTGCCTGAACCTGTTAACAGAAATGAACAGAACAGGAAATATAAATCACTTCAAAATGTGATTAGTGTTTATATATGGGAAGAAATGTTTGCTACGGCTTGGTGTGGTTTATCCTCTTCTCATTTGTTGCTTTCTTCGTATTAAATAAGTAAGACAAATGTACATCTGAAGAAAATATATTTTATCGCGAGTCATGGATTTGAAATAAATCCCAACCAAAAAACTAAGACAATTTGAAAAACCCAGGCTAATATGTAGAATTTCAAAGAAAAATAAAATTTTATTTCTGGGAGAAGCATATAATTATAGCTCAGGCCATCTATGCAGAATACCATTTCCAGAGAAGCCCCATGAGTATTTGTTAGGTTTATAAAATACCCTTTTTCCTACCTACCTTCTTTGTATCACAAACTTAATGTCCAGTATAACTTTTTCTAGTTTAAATGTAAAAGCATGCTGGGGAAAGACATGTCCTGATCATAGGTGTGGACACAAGTGTGGTTGTTTTTCTCTTCCACTCAAGGTTATGTCCACAAAGATAAGGACACAAACTAATAGTACCAGTATAGCTGAGGTTCTGTGTTATATTCTAGATAACCAGATTTGCTGATGGGAGGAAATAAAGGTGGCACTTAAAGCCGAATGTGTCCTTAATGTGTTGCTTTTGAAGTCAACATCATGCAACCCTGCCATCAAATAGCTAGTGAAACCTGGAAAACTTTTGCTTGGCTATAGCTAGTTTCCTTGAAGCACGAGGCCCCACAGACCTGGAGTTTTGTATCTGGGAGGAGGCCGAGTCCTGACTACGAGCAAAATATTATGTGAAAAAACTTAAGATTGCCTTTCAGTTTCTGTTGTATTTTTCTGTAACTCGTTGTAAAGAAGAACACAATTTTAACAAAACAGTATGAATATTCAAGCAGCATGAGTTATCTGGTCAACATACAAATCATTCATGTAGTTTCTTGAACTGAAGGCAATATTTTGGGGTATAGAGTAAGCTAAACGCAGCTTCAGGTTGTTAATTCTGGTATAAAGGCATACCTGGTGCTGGGTATACTTGAAGAACAATGTGTGAACTGGATGTATTTCATCCATTCTGAATAGAGATTTTATATCAATATTCTGTATTCCCTCAGCGGTACAACTCGGCTCCTGTGTTCTTTTGCCCTAAGTTTTTATACAGCACGTATCCAATAAATATAAAGCCATCCTTTCTAGTGGGAACCAGACCGATGCTATTAAACAGTAATTATTTGCTGACTAGTCATGACACTCTGCTGAATGAACAACGTAGTGGTGAACTGGACTGTCAGCTACCAACAGCCACTTAGACACAGTAACTCTACAGCCTTGTAAGATTGTGGATTTATGAAACAGATTCACAGAGAATACATTTCAAATGGTGAAGTTTAACTGTGCGAAGGGCTGTAATTGTTCAATAAATAAAGTCATAGATTTTATTAGCATTCTTCCTTATTGCTTAGTAGACTTTGAGAGAAATCCAGTGTAAAGACACAAGCATCTCAGACAGCAGACTGACTACTCTGAGCGGAGGCTGGGACTGTTCAGCCTGTGGAAGAGAAGGGTCGGAGGGATCTTATCCACATGCATAAATAACTGATGGGAGGGAACGAAGATGACAGAGCCAGGCTTTTCTCAGTGGTTCCCTGGGACAGGACAAGAGGCAACGGGCACAAGCTGAAACAGAGGAAAATTCCACTCGAACATAAGGAAACACATTTTCATTGTGAGGGTGGTCAAACACCCGAGCAGTTTGCTCAGGGAGGTCATGAAATGTCCCTCCTTGGAGATTCTCAAAACCCAACTGGCCATGTCCCTGGACCACCTGCTCCAGGTGGCCTTGCCCAAGCACAGGGTTGTGCCAGACGACCTCCAGCGGTCCTGCCAACCTCAGCCACCCTGTGACTAGGGAAAGGCTAGGTAAGAAATGATTTCTCCCAAAAAAAGCACAGCTGCAAAATCTTTACGGTAAGACAATGTAAATTAGCTAACAGAACACGTATGAAATATCGTCCCCAAATAGGTGGCTATCAGTCAAACGGTGCCTCGCAACTTTTTAATCTCGTTTGATTCCTGTCAATCTCCTCATGCGCATTTCACAGGTGAAACCTGACAGGGCACAGCAGGGAACTCCGGGCCGGGTGATCGCCGCCGTTGCCACCGCAGCCTGCTGTAATTCGCCTCAGTAACCGGAGCCCCCCCCC
>VYZV01026418.1:0-20246 GCA_013401275.1 Pandion haliaetus | reverse complement strand
GTAATTCTAAAAACAGATAAGAATTTACTCAGTCATGGGAATGCTTGTGAACTATAGGTATGATTAGAATATTTTCACAACTTCATATGATATTGTTATGGATGGTTTCAATGTATTGCTGAGGTTCTCTCTCGCATCCATCTCTTGTGGCAAGTGGGTGACAGGAGGGGCTTGCATCTGTTTTAAGCTTTAAATTCCTGGACTGAAGCATACCCAGCTATCTCATGCTGATCTGTTTGTGGGAGGGTAGAACAGTGTGACAGTAAGGAAGAGCGTTTTCACTGTCTGAAAGATTCTTTACGGTCTTTTTTGTAAATGGCAAAATAAGAGTCAAAGTGGTTTGGGAAATAATCTAGACAGGTTCACCAATATCTAATCCTTTTATTACAGACTTTTGATTTAACTGTCTTGAAGATCCCAATGATGGAAATCCACAGCTTTCCTAGACAGTCTTTTTCCAGTGTTCTGTGGTCCTCACAGTACACAGGCACTCTAATGCCTTTATTTTTGCCTCCATATTAGGGTGTAAAAACTAGATTGTTTGGTAGGAGCCGTTGTGCAGTCTCACATATTTATTTGGGTTCTAGGCCTTTGGAGAAAACATGCTTATTGAAGATTTCTTATAACTTAGCAGTCTCAGCCTTTGAAGAACTCATCTGTAGTGAGCGTAAATTATTTTCTTGTAGCCCCGGCTGTGACTGGTTGTCTGTTGTAGTGAAGTATGGGATATACTGCCACTGGGGACCAGGGTGGTGAGTGTAGCCTGGTGGAGGAGGAAGAAGAGATCCAATGTATGAAGAGACCAGGAATGAGCAGGGTCTCAGCACACTGATGGGGGGTTTAGGGGCTGGGAAATCAGAAAAGGGAGAAGAGACAGGCATTGGAGAAATGGGATTCTTAACAGTGCAAAGTGTGTGCAAAGGTGATGGGGAACAGGAAACTGGGTGAACTCTTGAGATCACGAGCTGAAAAGGTAGGAAGTAAGAGCTAACATCCTAACAATGAGTGCTATATAAAAACATGAATAAATTAGTAACTTTATCTTTAGCTCACGATTTGAATGGTGTGTGGTAAATACCACGTGTGCCACTCTAGATGAAAACAAAGACAAAATACTGAATACTGCCTCATTAGGAAAGCACCGCGCTTTTCATTCAGTTAATGAGGAAGAGGAGCTATAGAAATAACAGTACATAGTCACGTGTTTAAATTCTGTATTATACGACATACTTTTCTGACTTTAGCTTTCCCTAGCTTTCGATATCTGACTTTACAATATGAACATTACTTCTTTATTTGCATGTTATAAATATGGTCCCCTACTTTGTTTAATACTAGTCAAATAAATGGAAATAATTACCTTATGTTAATGTTTTGGTCCCATCCATCTCACATCTTTAATAATATTTTGAAAATAAGTTAGTTATTAAAATTGCAATAATGCACATATATGAATTATAAAATGCTACAAAAAGGATATAGAAAGATATTTGAATTGATACTGTTGCTGACTTAACGATGAATGTGGTCTTGGATGAGTTTCTTGTATTTTACCACTTATCTACTGTATCTGTCTTCACTCAGCTTTTACATTGCTATTGTGCTGTGTCTGTAACTTTTCATCTGACTTGCAGTCTTCAGCTTTCTGCTTGTCTCTTTCTTCCTTTTATTTTATGGCAGACCCGAAGAGCATATGCTCTACATCTTGTTTCTGTTCTGTGTTTTACAGTACCCAGTGTAAATGGGAACGCAAATTTGTAAGATGGCAATAATGTTCGGGTATCACTGTGATTGACAGGCAGACCAGGTCTTATCCATTGGGCCATTTTCACACAAGAACAGTGAATTTGACATACTAAATTATGAAACTCCTTTATATGCATTTTGTTTCATGGTGTAAACAGTTGTACATACATTCCTTGTTATCTGAAGAAGTTTTTGCTCAGTTTATTTGGAAGAAGTTCCTATGGCAGGCTTTATTTTACTGTGAAGTTTATAAACTGTTTTGAATCAGGACAGTATAGCATTATACTACTTTAGTATGATTTTGTTGCTGCTTATTTAGTGACTTACTTCAGGTTATTGACATTTTTACAGAAGCAGTAACTTCTTTCTTTAATAGGAAATGGACCTTCGGGAATTTGTCTTTCTTACCTGCTCTCTGGATACAGGCCATATTTATCTCCTGAAGCTATACACCCAAACCCCATTCTACATACGAAATTAGAAGAAGCTCGACATCTTTCCATTGTTGATCAAGTAAGCTTTGTTTGCCATCTTGTCTAACTTTTCCTACTGCAAGCTGGATTATGAAACAGTAGGCTTTCTTTAATGATCCTGTTTAAATGCTTTTGCAACTTACGTAATTAGTGCCATAGACAAGAGAAGGCTTAATACCCTCACCCCACAAAGAATTAGACCACAGTAAAGCTCAGTAACTGTGTGGCCTCAAACAACTAGCTTTATTTCTTGGCCTCTCTTTTTTTCTACCTGTAAAATAAAGAACAGTATATACCTTCTTCAGTGGCTTGTTACAAATTATATGTAGGGCATTTGAGATGAAAAGTAATGCATTTTAAGAACTGCTTATCCAAAAAAATTCTGCAGGTTGCATTGTGAAGAATCAACCTACTTACCTAATCTTATTTCTAATGCATTAATAAGTTATTTTGTTATTCTGTTAATTTAAATAGAATCAACTCATGACCATTAGATCCAATCCCGGAACATGTGGTGGTTTCTGCAGTTCTTGAGGGCTCTTTGTGGTAGTTTTGGTTTTACAATCTGCCCTTTGTTGTGTTCTTACTAATTGCCTAAAGTATCTAAAGCACCACTCAGTCAGTGAGTAACTGATGCAGGAATTCCAGCTTTCTTGTCCTAGGATGTTTGTGTGCTATCATCAAAGAACATATGCTGCTAACATACTTCAAGTTAAAATCTTACTAAATGGTACAATTCTCATTAAGGCTTCATTTTTAGTAACACTAGGGACATACATCCTCTATAAACACAACCCATTTTTCTTTCCTGAACAGTATGCATCCTTCAGTGTCTGTGTTGCACTCACAATTGCTCATGCTGTGTGTTATCCTCGTATACATCCAATTTTTCTGATTTAATTAGTTAAATTTTCTCAATTATTTTTCTCCCCACTTGTCCATTTGTTTGCCGTGTTATCATTGTTTTCTACTCACCTCACTATACTCCCAATGGATTATTTACAATGCTATCACTAACTGTATTGCCTGGCTGACTAATTTATTTGAAATACAGACATGCATATGTGTTTGTAGTAGGGAGGTAGGGGTGGTTTGGCTTTGGGTTTGGGTTTGGGTTTGGGTTTTTTTTGGTTTGTTTTTATGTTAGTGCTGTGATGTTTGCATGTAATGTTTACCTTAGGTCTCAAGGTTTATTTTTTTGGCAGGAGAGTAAGTTGCCTAAGCTTTTAGCTACAGATGATTGTTTCGTGTACTTCATCCTGCCCTGACCCCCTGATATTTTCCCAATTTAGGAAGCTAAACTGTCCTGCCTTTGTTAGCAAAAATTGGACTTACAGCCAATTCTTTCTTCAAATCTCTATCCTCTCTTCAAATATTTGCTATTGCATCATGAAATTTTTAGAACACGGCTGATTAATAGATGCTGAAATGTGAACATTTTACAAAGTTCTAGAAATTGTTCTCAACATTATCTGCTTTGTAAAATAAGCCTAGTTTTAATGAATTTTTTAAAATAATACACCTCCATTATTTCAAAATATAATAAAGTTAGTGTCAGAACTACCTAAGAGCTGTCAACGGAGTTTTTTCTACTTGATCTTTAAAACTTAAATGTTTTTAGATTCCAAGTTTGCTTTATCAAAATGGGGCTCCTAGAAATACTAGGAATTCTTTGTTAAAAAACAGTCCGCTAGCTATGAATATAAATGTTACTAAGTTGCTCTGATCTCTGAATATTTGTCCCTATATTTCTTTTTTTCTACAATGAATTTGAAATACTGACCTGCCTCGGTATTACTGTGTTATTAACATGTAATTTTTAAAATGAGTGAAATGTATTATTCAGAGCTACAGAAGAACTGAATCATGACAGTTATTTCTGAAAAGTGTTTTGACTGAATCTCTACATTAAACTTATCTCGACTTAAAATGCAACTTGAACTAATTGTGATTTCTGTTGAAATTCAACTTCTGTACATCAGAATACCATGATGAACAGTAAAAATTGCACGAACATACCACTTTTTTCATACTTTAGGATCTGGAGTACCTGTCTGAAGGCCTCGAAGGACGCTCTTCAAACCCAGTTGCAGTGCTTTTTGATACATTGCTTCATCCTGATGCTGACTTTGGGTATGATTACCCGCCAGTTTTGCACTGGAAGCTGGAACAACATAATTATATTCCCCATATAGTGCTTGGTAAAGGACCACCTGGTGGGGCTTGGCATGTGAGTAAAAATTTCATACCACTTCTAGGGTAACGTGATAATTTTGTGGTTTGGGGTTTTTATTACTGCCTAAGGCTGTTTTAGATAGTAATGGCAATTGCAGTTTCAATTGCTCAAAGCCCAGATATGTTGGGGGGTTGAGAAAGGAAGGAAAAAGCTGTGCTTTATCTGGGGATTTGTGATCATGACTGTTGTCTTACGTGGTTTTTTATTAGTTTTAATTTAATGAATTATAATGAAGAGGATTTTCTATGACTTCTTTCTCTTGTCTGCATTGTTTCCAGGTGCTTTTATACAAAATCTTAAACCTTAATGTGTTCATATGCTGTTGGTTTCACTTTTTTTTCTTCTTGTTTTGTATTTTAAATAACTTGCTTTTAGTTTCCCTTTCACTTGTTTGCTCGTCACCTCTGTTTTATTAGATCATGTGGTTGCTCATTAAAAATAGTATCTAACTGTAACATGAAAATAGTTCATCAACACTTCATGTAATGTCCTGGTATTATGTTATGTTCTGGTACTTTATTGCTCTAAATGAGTACAAGGAGAACTTCACTGTCTTTTACATAAATGTATCCATTTGAAATGTATCTGGTTGTGCATCTTGGTTTTTCCTCCATAGTCCATGGAAGGCTCTATGCTAACAATCAGTTTTGGAGACTGGATGGAATTGCCTGGCCTCACCTTTAAGGAGTGGGCAGCTAGCAAACGCAGGTAAAGATATTGCATAATCTACTTGGGAAACCTAGTTGCTGTAAGAATCCAGATAACATTATTTTAAGAACTGGAAAACATTCAAACATCATTGTTCACAGGAGGGCTTCTTGTTTTGTTTATCAAATTGCCTGATGGCACTGGAGATTATTCTGCTGTGTGTACTCTGATGGAAGAAAATGAACAATGGTTGGCCAGAGTAATTGCTTTGAGTGCATTGAAAGCATACATACTAGCAGTGGTGTGTTTTAGCAACGTTTCACAAAGAAGCACTGTTACTGTAAGCAGTTTCAATCAGAGTTGAGGGAAGATTGAGGGAGGAATTTAAAATCTACAGAAGTATTGGAAGTTCCTCTTTCAGCATGGATGCAACTGAAATTGCTGTGCACACTAGATTTCTTGTAATTCAGAAGTTGTATATTTCAGTATTTGCTTTTACAGGCAAAGCTGCAGCATCTGAAATGTTGCTATCTATGAACTTTAATTTTAAGAGCATAATTCAGCATTTCCCAATGTTATTTTCTAGTATTAAGTTTCTTGGAAAGATTTCAGAGACGAAAATTACTGTCTTGTACAAGCTCACTGTTTTTCTTTCAGTTATACAATTAGTTCACAAAGGTCTGTGTCAGCAGATGAACCTAGGAACACTCTACATAAGCTTTTTCTAAAGTTTTAATTTTCCTGAATTTGTTCTTGTACCACGTATGGCAAAAGAAGTAGAATTACTTGCACATATGTCTTTAAGGGCAGACTTATTTCAGGACAACACTTATAGTGAAGAAACCGTATCTTTGTTCTTCAATTGCTTTCTTAGATAACCACAGTAATCTTGCCTCCTTATTAACTGAAATCCCATAAGCTGCTTATTATCTGAAGCTAACTTGTTTATATTACAGTTTTCAAAAATACTAAAACCAGAAATGCTGACCTGTTATACTGCAATTAAACATATTTAAAATTATTGACGATACTGAAAACTTCTAGTCATGTAAAATAGTTTCCTAAGTTTCATTCTAACAGGTGTCACACTGTCGCATTATCCTCTTCAATAAATATTTCATCAGGCTTTTCATAGTAACTTGAACATTTAAAGGTACATATGCTCTTATCTTGTTAATCTATGAGAATGAGTAGCCCGATTTCTTGTAAATGTGCTTTTAAGCGTAACTCAGTGGCAATCCTGATGTTGACTACTTTTTCTTTTGCCTTCTTCCTAGAGCTTACTTCTAAAGAAGCAGCAAAATTCATGCACCTGTTCAAAATAATTACATTTTCAGCTTAATTTTTTATAAATGAGAACGCAATAAACGTGACAAAAGCATAAATGTAATACCAGGATTGCAGTGCAAAAATGTTTTTTATTGGACACTTGGTCATCATCCTCCTGTTTACATAGTTGTGTTACAGTTCTGTGTCATACCTGCTTTGTTCATTCCTGTGATATGGAACTACTTAATTTGGGACTTACTGAACTTACCTGTACCCAAGGGAGAGGTCTTTTTGCAAAGTATAACGAAGAATACTTGACTCAAGTAATGTATCTAACCTAGAGTTCCAAAATTAGCACTTAACAATTACTATGATATTTAATTACTTACATCCTAAGTAAGTGTATTCTCACTGAGTACAAGCTTAGTCAGTATTGTATTGTTGACAGTCATGATGCTAAACTGGCTTTGTAAAATACTTCCATACAGACCTACGGTGATACTGCAGAGTTTTATTGCACTTAGCTTGTTAATCACCATTTACATTGTAAAGATTTACAACTATTAAAAAAAAGTTACCTTGTCTGGTATATTGGGAATCAAGAGAACAAATAAAACAAATTGAATGCGTTTAAATATATGGAACTCAGCGTCAGTTACACTGAGCAGATTCAATCCTCTTAAATTTGACTGTCATGTGGTATGTCATACATGATATTCAAATTACCGATAAGGCCTAAATATTAACTGGAACCATTCAATTTTGTTTCAGAAATATAAAGAGTGATCGAGTAATGCCAGAGGAAATAGCTTGTTATTATAAACAGTATGTTAAAGTCATGGGCCTCCAAAAGAATTTCAGAGACAACGTTTACATAACATCAGTATCCAGGCTTTACCGAGGAAAGGATGATGAAAACAGAAGTCAACTAAATGAAAATATTTCAGCACGGCATTTGGAAATGGAAGATGGACAGAAATCACTGATTACGAGAAACTGGGAAGTCCGGGGTTATCAGCGAGCAACAGATGGTTCTCACGTGCCCTTCTGCCTCTTTGCTGAGAATGTGGCTCTTGCCACAGGAACCTTTGATTCTCCTGGCCGACTACAAGTTGAAGGAGAAGACTTTCCTTTTGTGCTTCATTCCATGTCTGACTTCGGAGCTGCTATCAGCAAAGGAAAGTTACGTGGGAAGACAGACCCTGTGTTAATTGTGGGTGCTGGACTTACAGCAGCCGATGCAGTACTGTGTGCCTACAACAACAACATCCCTGTGATCCATGTGTTTCGTAGAAGAGTTACCGATACAAGTCTAATTTTCAAACAGTTACCTAAAAAGCTTTACCCTGAATACCATAAGGTCTATCATATGATGTGTACTCAGTCCCACACTGTGGACTCTAACCTACATTCTGCTTACACTAGTTTCCCTGAACACAATGTACTTTCCTTCAAGCCTGAAATGAAGTGTGTTCTTCAGAGTGCCTCTGGACTGAAGAAAATTTTGAAGTTTTCAGTAGCCTTAGTTCTGATAGGTTCTCACCCAAATCTTTTCTTTCTCAAGGACCAAGGACATAGCATAGGTCATCACTCTAATCAGCCCATCACATGCAAGGGGAATCCTATAGAGATTGATCCATACACTTATGAATGCACTAAAGAAGCTAACCTCTTCGCTTTAGGTCCTCTGGTGGGAGACAACTTTGTACGGTTTTTAAAAGGAGGTGCATTGGGCATTGCACGATGTTTGGCAATAAGACAAAAGAAGAAACACGAATTGATGGAAAGTGGGGATGGAGGAGGTGATGGGGTACCATAAATGAGATATTAGAAACTTTCACATACAGAATTACAGACGTAGTCTAACAGAACACTCACTGACAGTGAAAGTTGATAGCAGTCACATTTCTGTTGTATACAAGTAACCTGCGCTTGTATTGCTTGGTAAAGGTTGCTGATACTACAGTACTTCACCTTTTCAAAATAAAAAAAATTAATCTGCTATTACAGCTGATCTCTACTCAACTGGAATTACTTCCAGATAAACAGAAAATGAGACTAATTTACATTGACCTGCCTGTCATCTCTTGCTCAGCTAAAAGAGCAGACTTCTCTGGGAGAAGCAAGGCCTACCAGAGTGACTTTACATTTTAGTGTCAAATGTGAAAAAATATTCTTACCATGAAATTAAAATTCAAAACTTCTAAAAGCAGAAATCACTTTGCTTAGTATGAGGTGATTCTTGGTCCCAAAGCAAAGTTGGAGCCTTCTGCTTGAAACAAGGATTTTATTTATTTGCCATAGTAATACAAATACTTGGAATGAGCACTTAGTAAAATGGTTTTTACTATAAGAATGATTTCTGTAAGCAAGGAGTATTCCTCAACAGTTATAAATTATCCTATTTGATAATTGGAATAAAAGAATAAGCATTCCCATTTAATCTTTAACACGTTTTGACATAATCCATTAATATTTTTTCACACTATGCCTAGAGTTGGGTGAGTGCAGAAAGACTAACATGAGATGTTCCTCTACAGTGATATGTACATTTCTGAGAATACTCATTAACAATAAAGTACTGATGTAAGTGCTCTTATTACAGTGTCAATATAATGAATATCTAGTGTACTACTGAAAATTAAGTACATGAGAAAACTTAAGGTTTTTTTGCTTCCTAGCTCAGGAAGAATGAATGGGATCACTTGACTGATGAAGGTGGCTGATAGATATTCTCATCTCCCATTTGACCAAGTATTGGGTTATTTCTCTTTTTTTCTAGAGCAGCACATAACACTAAAACTATTTTAGCCTGCAGTTTTTGAAACTTGAAAAAGGGTTATATCTCACAGCCAGCTAAAAAAACAAACCAAACCCAAAACAAACATGCCGTAGTTCTATAAATCTTAGAGCTTGTTACGAAAGACAACTTGTTGCTACCTCTGAATTGAAGTTTCACCTTTCTGCTCCATAATGTAAGACCTAGATTTTATTTGCTGGGTTTTAAGAGTAGTTTACCTAAACACACTCATGGGTTATTAACCATAGTGAGGTAAGCAACAGCTAGTTAGAAAACCTAAGTTATCTTCCAGAACTCTCAATAGATAGAAGTGCTTGATTTTAACTGATTTATTACCAAACATTTTAATTCAGGTCCAATGTGATGGAATAGATGTTATTTAATTTTTTGTTTGGGGCTTTTTTGTATTGAAGAATGTCATGTTAGTTTAAGGTACTGTATTTGCATGATTAAAATCTCCATATTAGAATTTAAATAGATTTTTAAAAGGAAATTAGGCTTAGACTTTGTGAAACTGCTAGTGCTTGCTGGTTTCCCACCTGTCTAACTTTCCTAAGTTGTAGATGCCTATATACAATAAATGCCTGTTTTCTGTGCCTACTGAATTACGGGGTTCTGTGGCTACTGCAGGCCTTTATGCATCTGAGTAAGTTACTCAGACTTTGGACATAAAAGTTGAAAAGGTAAAGTGTGCAAGGATTAAAATGACTGTATTTTCAATGGAAGTCCAAAGTAATTTATGAAATGATGCTACTACTAATAATAAATTTTTGTTTAGAGACAACTGAATAGCATAAACAAATGAAGCAACATTTATATTAACTTCTGCATTGCCTACATGGTTGGATTTAACCATGCATTGTCAATACTAGTTAGATACTTTTTTTATACTGATATTTGAGCTGGTTTTAATTATGCTAAATTCTAGGCTTATTTTCTTCATAATTGAATTGAGATTCTATAATTTGCCTTCTTTGTCAGAAACTGTGTATATATAAATCTATCCAAAACCTGATATATCTAATAATTTTAACGGAGAATCAGTGTTACAAGTGCTAAATACTTGATTATAGAACTTTATTGCAGTTAATATATTGGAAATACCTCTGTGCTGTGATTAAATTACTTCAGTTTTGTATCAATATAAATGTCCGAATACAACATACCGTGGCATGTTACTACTTTTTCATTTGTCACGTGAAACATTTAAAATGCCAACAAAACAAAGGAAGCAATTTACTTAAACAGTTATTTTGCAAAAAGGGGAAAAAAGCTTCAAACAGCCAAATCTCTAGCCTCAGCTGCTGCAGCTACTTACAAGCTGTGTGGGTTGTAGTGTCAAATTTGTAGCAGAGATTTTTCTCCTGTTATTACACAGGTATCTTTTACTGCAGTATTGCAGCACCTTGAGGTTTAACTGTTGTTTTGGGTTTTTTTTAACCAATCTTGCTGTATTTTTTGAGATTAAAAAATCACATGTGAGACCCCTTGGTTGGGTAGAGAAATTTTCTTAGTGATCATGTTTATTAAGCCAGTATAGAAACACTTTTTTCAACCAAAGCTTTACTAAAAAATCATCCTGTTTCTTCTAGGAATTGCTAGGTCTAAAGTTGTAGCTGGACCTCCTCACTTTTGAGTTTCTGGGTTTGAGAGAAATTTCTGTTTCCCTCCTCTTTGGTATTTTGAGAGAATAAAAAATGTAAAAATTCAAGCTTTGCCTTAGGGATAGTTTTACCTAAAGCAGTGTATCATACTTACTGCATTTATTGTGGATTAGATGTTGGCACTGAATAGTTGTCTTTTGGGGAAATACTTTGTTTCTCAGATTTAAAAAAAACCCAAACATGTGAATTTCCTGTATGTTGTAATAGTTCCCAGAAGGGAGACTGTTTGCTTCTTTCAGTGAGATAGATAAGCTTTTAAACATTACAGATTTAAAAAGGTTGCTTACTACTTAAGCTTTATTACTAAGATACAGACAGGAAGAATGTAATTTTTAGCTAAAGGTATTTAATTAGGATTTAGAGAATTTGTAAAGGTAGGTTAACCCATACTGTGTATTTTCTCATAGGCTAGTGGGAAAATGTCTCTTACATTTGGGTTTGGTTCTTAATGCTGAATGTGTCTCCTAGCTAAATTATTGCTAAGATTATTTTAAGCAGTATCCAGCTGTTGAACTGGGACTAAGAATTGTCATAGTAGATTTCCCTAACAATCTCCCTCCTATGTGATTATTTAACAATAGGTGCTTGTTAACGAAGGCACCTGATGGGGCAGTAGGAAACAGCACAGCCTTTCTTTTGATTTCCAGTAGATGATTGACTTCTGCTTAAAACATTTTCCACAAAAGAGTAAGGCCAAGATTTACCCTGGTGAGTAAACACAGAAATCCTTTCTGCAGGTAATCCAGAGAGTGGTGACAGTAACATTGGATTCTTCTCTCTCTCAGGAAATGGCATTGCCTTGGGCTAGCAGCCTGGGCTTGCCATTGAATGCATGGAAAGAGTATAGCTCCCAGAAACAGCACCTACACATTGAGTACGGGACACCAAAGTGTGTCCCACAGCTGTAGGTCTCTAGTCCTCAGCACACAGGGAATTGTTGGGGTATACTGTATTTTCCTTTTGGCCTGGTGACTGTAGGCACCTTTTCTTTAATGATTAATTTCATAAGAGTGATGGTTGCATAATGAAAAATACTGATTTTGTAGAAGGAGGTGGCTGTAGTTTCTTTCTCTCACAGCTCAAAAACTGTGAAGAGAAGGCTAGAGCCATAAATCCAGAGTACTTATTCAAAGCTGGAGGAAATTAAATCAAGACTCAAAGTTCGAGGCAGGCCTGACCTGCCTATCCAGTTGAAAGGAAGAAAAGACCATTTATAGGCCAACTACACAAGAAAGAAAGGGTGTAAAATTTGCAAACTTCTCTTAAGTCCTCACTAATAATAAGTGATAACCAGTGAGGAATGCTGGAAGGAAAGCAGCAAAGAATCTGTTACACTTAGGGTGTTCCGGTTGTTTAGCTAATTTTTGAAGCTTGAATTACACAAGGAATTGTGAGGTCAGGGATGAATTCCCTTGTAAGGAACAAGGCTTATGGGGAAAGAAAGCATTTATAGTATAATTTAGTATTTATAGTGAAGCTAAGCACTAAAGATGGTTTTGTCTTTGCAGGCACTAGAACATTTCAGCTCAAGCAAATGCTGAACTTGAGATCACATTACACCTGTCTGCATGCTAGGTGATTTTCTAACAACAATAATTTTCTACTTAAAGGGTATATTAAGCCAACTCTTAAAACCGTAGTAGTCATCAAAACCAGGAAAAAGCTATACTTCATAGTTGTAGCTCTCCTGTAATTTTGAAATTACTTATTCGGGAGACAAAGTTAATCTAACTTGCACTTTTCCTCCTCCATCTCTTTATCCTGAGATTACTGGCAATGTGTATCAGCCTACAGTGGATGCTTCAACTTCCTGCTCCTGGACACCCTCTGTGGACTTGCATACCAGCATAAAGAAAATTGACAACTAGGTTTGTTATGTATTCACAAAATATTATGGAATCCTGGCATTTTTAGGTTCTTTAACTAGGTGTATAAAGAAAAAATAGTCGTCCACCAATACAAAGCTAGAGACAAGGCCATCAAAGAGATTTGATAAGAGTACCAGGGGATACTCTGAGGAGAAAGGAAATGGTTCAACAGTTTCGATTCAAGGACCAGCTTCTGTGTGAACACTGAGTTACTGCTGTTCAAGAACTGTTCCTGCTACCTTACATCTGCCTGGCACAATTTGGAAAGGTCAGTCTTCTGATCTTGCTCATTTCTGTGTTAGGTCTGCTGTGCTGGTTGTGGAATTCCAGGTCTAAATGAGATAGAGGCTTATATTCATCTACCTGTATGTTTGTTCACGCATGATACAACCAGACTTGGAGATACTATGTAAATGTCATTTCTGTGTGTCATGCCTTAGTTTTCTGTTTTTCCTGGAGTATGCTTGGGTCGTACCCTTTTTTTTCAGATGAGCAATGTAAATGTGTACAGAACATCTGCAGTTAGCTGAAATTTATTCTCCTTTGGAGCTGCAAGCAACTGGTGAACAAAACCTCAGCTTTGATTAGATGATAAACTACCTGAGGTTTGCACGCTAAGCTTGTTTTATCTTAATGTGTGAGAACTGATAATGGGCTGAAGGTTAAAGGAGCAATATTAAAACAGTTTCAAGTAGTAGCAAGTTATTTTGGTTTGGAGAGGTGGGGAACTCCTTAAGTCAACGGAAAAAACAAACTGGGGAGGAAGAGGCATTCACAGAGCTGTAGTGTTCAGAAAGACGGAAAAGGTGTTGGTTTGCATGGATCTGGTGCTGTAGCCAGTGCTTGAGAGAGATTCTGATAGTCAAAACTGGGGCAGAATGCTAAAGCAAGTGGCAGGGAAAGTCGCTAGTTAGGAAGATCTGTCTACCAGTTTTATAACTATGTCACTGGAATGTAGTGATAGTGGTTATCAAAACACTGCAAGAAGAAGAGTGAGGAATGGTAAGAAAGACAGTTCAGGTTTTGGCACATTTGGCTTAAGTTCTAAGGAGATACCAGAACAAACAAAACACAATCAGAATTTGGAATCAAACACCAGCTGTGGCCAAATGTGACCAAGGACAGATTCAAGAAATGGAACAGAGCAAGAGAAGGGCTATTTTTATGGGAGGGGAGAAAAGACAGGGTAAGTATAAGGACTGAGAAATCATCTGTATGAAATGGACTGGCAATAGGAGAGCTGGGAGGCAGTTAGAGGTAGGTCTGTAGCAGAGACTTCAGCTACTGTCTCAGTTACAAACTGATGTTTGCTGGCAAATGTGTGGAATAGAGCCTCTGAGACACATCAGGACTGGAGGTAATGAAGGGCGCTTAGCACTCCGCAGGAAGTCCATGCGGGGGTCAGTGGACAGAGAAAACTGAAGCTGACTGCAAATACACTTTCAGCATAAAGGAACTGGTGCAATGACACAGGAGAGGTCAGCCCTGCTGCATCAGCTCCCCCATTCTAGGAGAAGATAGAGAGTAAGGGTAGGAGAAAAACCAGGTAGACTCACAGATGTGAATAGCTAGAAATAGAAAACAAACTTAAACAGTGACAGTATTTTGGTAGTCTTGCCAAAAAAGGCAGTGGCTTACCCAGCTGATGAAGGAAAGATGGGAAATCAGCCGAAACTGGTGTGAGTTAAACTGAAAATTAAGCATGTTGTTCCTGCAGGGATACGGCACCCATCTGGTATTTCAGTGGTGCATAGATTAATTCGATCTGCTTTAAACTGTGTTCAGCTAAACTGCTGAATGCAAGACTGTATTTTAAAAGCCTTGCTAATAAAAAGTATATTTAGTTTATGTATTGTGTGCATCTTCTTCCTGTAAGCTCTGTGAACAAATATATGCTATAAAAAAACAATCCCTCAAACAAACTTTGTGTTACACATAAAAATGCAAGAAACAAGATCTGAAGTTTGTGCTTAGATGTATTTTTAGGTGAAAAGCATAATTTTGGCAAAAAGGTGGGTATGCTTGCAGATTGTGGTTTGAGGCAGATGAAAGAAACCTTAGATGTCATGTCTGAGTTACTGAACTTTTTCAACCTTCTAATGAGCATCAACGGTACACAAGTTCTCTTAGAAAACTGGTGAACTGAATGTTGAAACCACAGGCCACAAGCCCCACAAAATGAAAATGGAGCATGCAGCAAAAGTTCTGCACAACACAAAGTTAATGCCCTTGCTTGTGCTCACAGCTTTTGCTTTACCTATAAAACTGCCTTTATCACAACCCGTTGACTTTTCCTTTTTCTACCCTTCTTATTCTCTTCCCCCATCCTGCTCAGGGGGGGAGCACATGAGCAGCTGTGTGCAGCTTAGCTGCCTCCTGGGGTTAGCCCACAATAGTATGTTTTGTAAAATAAACATCAGATCAAGTTAATGTAATAGTTCCAGGGGTAAGGCAATACTGATGTGGTTTATTGGATGTTCACGCTCCCAAGACTTGGATCATGTAATCATGTCCTTTATCATCTACCTTATAAACTTCAGTAACAGAAGGGCCACACGAGTAAGCCAACAAGCATGTTTCCTCTAATGTCTGGAGCTGAAAATCATGACAAAAGTATGCTAAAATGGAAGGAAAGCTTCAGTATCATTTTTATGGTTTGTGTGGCGCAGCTTTCTTTGGTGGCAGGGGAGGGGGGCTGCAGAGATGGCTCCTTTAAGAAGCTGCTAGAAGGTCCCCGGCTCCAAAATGTCGGACCTGCCTCTGGAAGGGGAGTGACGGTGGTAGCGCCTCTGGGAGAACAGATTTAAGAAGGGGAACCGGCAGTGTGGGGGTTGGGAAACCTGAGAGGAACATCTCTGCCGATACTGAGGTCAGTGAAGAAGGAGGGGGAGGAGGGGCACCTGAGGAGGCTGATGGCCCTGCAGCCCGTGGTGAGACGGCAGGCTGTCCCCCTGCAGCCCATGGGGGTGAACGGTGGAGTGGAGGCTCCCGAAGATGGCCGTAACCCCATGGTAAAAACCATGCTGAAGCAGTGTGAGACGGGAGAGCAGCCCCGCAGAAAGGACCCACATTGGAGAAGTTGGTGAAGGACTGTCTCCTGTGGGAGGGACCCCACGGTGGAGCAGGGGACGAGTGAGGAATCTTCCCCCTGAGGAAAGGAGCGGCAGAGACAACGTGTGGCGAGCTGACCCAAGCCCCATCCCCTGTTCCCCTGTGCCGCCGGGGGGAGGAGGTACAAAGCATCGGTAGTTGAACTGAGCCGGGAAGGCGGGAGGGGTGGGGGGAGGTGTTCTGATGTTTGGTTTCCCTTCCTAATACCCTTGTGTTTTGTTTCTGTTTTGATTTGTAGTAAATTAAATTGATTTTGTTTCTTGCCCAAGTTGAGCCTGTCTTTTGCCCGTGACCATAAGTGGGGAGTGATCCCTCCCAGTCCTTGTCTCGACCCACGAGCCTGCCTGTGTATTACCGGTGTGGCCAGTAATTACTGGCTGTGTGTTACCGACTGAGCTGAAACCACGACAATTATGAACAGGATTTGTTACAGGAACTTGGAATTACAATTCAAGCCATGGGTAAGGGGTAGAGGTTTAGATGTCTAAGCTTTTTTAATGCAAGCATAACTTCATGTTGAGACAGCAAAAGGCTCAGGTTCGCTAATCTGCAGGCTTCTCATCAACCAGACCGCAGCTGCAACTGAAGTAGAAACCAAACTACCACCTATTGGGCACCCTCAAGTTGGACCCAAAACAGGAACATATACTGGGTGTATCTTTAGCCAACTGCTGATACTTTTTTTTTCCTTGGCACTGCTGTGGAAATCCCCACAATGCTCTTCCCTCTCTAGAGTGCACAGCTGCCTGTGAAAGACTGCAAAGAAATCCGATGATGATGATGTTGGAAGACCTCAAGATACAGAGAAGACATCGCAAACAAGACCTATAAATCAATCTCCAAGTGTTTGTCTGTGGGTGCTCTCCCAGTCACGTGGTGGGTGAGTCCAGCAGTCCTAGGACACTAAGTAACTAAAAAAAGTATCCAAGCTGCTAAATTCAACTGTCCTGGGAACTGGATTTGAAGAGCCCCAAGTCATATACTGTGAATGGAAGAGTGGTCTCAGATGTGCCACCAGGGTTGCTTGAACCCTACCAGACTGCAGTCTGAGCAGCAAAGGACTCAGCATTTACTTTCTCATAGAAGGCCCTGTACATTGTATCTTTTGAGAATTTCTAATGTGACATGACAAGTTCTGTTTTTTACAAGTGTAAACACAACCTTTCTGAAGGATCTTGTCCATTGATATTCCACTACCCAAGCTATTTGCTTGAATTTAGTAACAGCAATCAAAAAGCTCATCCTCAGCAGTCTACAAGAGCTGCCCTGTTGGACCACTGGGTCTTCAGCAGGAAAACCTGGAGACTCTCATTGTGACAGCAGAAAAACTCACCTGAGGGTGCAACAAACAGCAGTTAGTACAACTCCCCCAGCAAGTATTTCAACCACTGAAGAACAGTTTTAAAGGTATTTGGTGGACAAGATTTGATGTGCCCTGATGCAAGTTACAATACCAAAACACTCTCACAGCTATTGCTGAACTTGGAGGTATTGGTCTTGCACTTTGTGTAACACTCTGGACATCCGTGACCAAGGGATCAAGAGGACGCCACAAATCTCACGATGCTGTTCTTCAAATCTGATACTCGACAGAGTGGCTTGAAACAGCTCGGCTCCTCTTGCTTGCATGTTCTGAGCTCTTGCCAGAGGAAGTAGTTTTGTTAAGGAGTACTTACATTCAATTACATCAACCAGATTACTTCCTCACACACTATCCTGCCTCTTGAAATGGGATGCAGTGGAGCCACTGTCCATCTTCCTCTCTGTGATGGCTTGATACAGCTAAGCAGAAAGTCTGGAAGGCTTTTTTCACTGTACTTCCACGGGAATCCCTCAAATTCCAAATTCTCAGATCATTAAGATGAGCTTTCACCACCCAAAAATGGGTAGCTATTTCATAGCTTTCACTGTTCAGATAGATGATGGAATTATTTTGACGGGCAGATTTTTTACACAGTGATTGCAAAATTTAAAGGCATGAGAGAAAGAAGTGGGTCAAATAATTTAAAATCCCAAACGGGAGCATGGTAACTCTTTAAGACTTTCTCTGGCTTGGAAGTAGCTTTTAACAAATGGACATTCAAACAAACTGATTTAAAGCTGCAAATGAAAATATATTTAGGCAAGAGAAAAAAAGCTGGGTTCCCCCCACCCTTGAATGCCAGAAACTATCAAATTCAGTCTTCTCCCCCTCTAACTTGAGTGTTGTTACAAATAAAAACAGAGTATGAGACATCATTGTATCAGAATTTACACTTCTGAGGAATGTACGAGGTTATTTCTCATTTAATACTATAGGAGAGTACACAAACTCTCATAATCTAACAGTTCTCATTGTGCAGCTTTTGGGCTTTCTATATACATCTTTTGTTTTTAAACAGCAAACACATCTCTATTCTGTTTGCAAAGGAAAGGAAATATGCAGAGAAAGAAACTGCACTTGCCTTTCTCTCCCTTCCCAAGTAACCAAAATTAAAATGCTTGTTGCTGCTGCATAATTTTTTGGTATCTTTTTCTGAGTTTGTAAGAGTGTTTCTAGTGTAACTGTTGGCTGTTGAAACAAATTTTGAAGACATAATAGGGCAAAAATCACTGAATTATAGAATTTAAACATTTGTTTCAAATCTGCCATCACACAAAATTGATGGCTGACTAAAAATAATTTGATGTCACCAACTTCAAAAATAGGAAGAAGCTTGACCTTGCTGATATTAAATACTTCTTTACTCAGATACAAATTTAAAGTTTGCTCTAACTTGTTTATAAAGTCTTCAAAAACCTCCACCTCAAGGCAAAATTAACAATATACAAAAACATCTAATTAACAAAGCTTTTCTGAAAAAAGCCTGATGCTAGCTTCCTTTTTTCCCAAAATAGTACTGATAAGCAAACATCAGAAATAAACAGCCTAAAATGAAATCCCAAGTATCTATGGTATTTTACTGTTCATTACTCTGAAGCAAATAATGTTAAAGGCCTTGAAAATGTGCAATCTGTAAGCACCAAGCAGTGAAAGAAACTTTTCTTTAATAAAAGCAAGACTTAAAAATAAGTCTTACAATAATAGACAGCTCAAATGTTCATACATAGGTATATATTACACACCGTAACCAGCAAACCTAAGGAACAGAAAGCAGATTTTGCTAGAGAATCACTGTAAATTCAGGTCTCATTTTATCTTCTCCTTTTCACATTAGGATCATATCTGCAACAAAAAAGAAAATTTGTCACAAATAATGAAAACTTTATGATATTCAAAGTTAATGTTATGCACATAGCTTTATTGTATATTCATAACAAGGGATTGGTCAGTGTTCAGTCCTTTCCCTGACTGCACTTCTATAATTAACTACAGTTGCTAAAATTTGACTGAAGCTAGAACCTGTGCATGAACTAGGGATAACCTTTACTAAAATTTTCACTGATTTCCTAGCTACTTAAAATCTTTAAATCTGATGCATGAACAAGTTTTTCCAAGCCTTTAATGTCCCAACATTAAGTTCCTTACTAAAAAACCACCACAACAAAAGGGGAGGGAGGGGAAAGGGGGACTGTATATTCACAGCAATGACAACATTCGGCCACAACTCATTCAGACTAAACGCTTCCGGTGCTTCCCACTCCCACATAAAGCAGTTCCTTGCCTTACCTTCCCCTTTATACAGCTTCTGATTGATTTTTAGTAATTTAGATCTACTTTCTGGATATACTAAATAGTTACCTGATCTCCTCCAATATGCTTCCAGTTTGTCTCTGCTTGACACTGCTACCCCTTGGCCTTCTCTTTCCCTCCATTCGTGTTTCATCTCCCAAAATCCTGTGTCAATTCTTTGAGATTCTGACGTGTTTTGTATTCATGCATGAATAACTTACGGACACAACTGAATGATCAGGCAGTTTTACTTCCACTAATTCTGCTCTCATTCATCAAGACTTTTTTTGCTTAGACAGGAAAATGTGACAACTTGTGAGCCAAATTACATCACCATGTAACTAGAAAGGTATTAGAAGTCACTGCTGTTGCTGTACAAGTCAGATTTCTGGCAAAAAATGAAATGTGCACCCTTTGAAAGAAATGCTCTATTATTAACTGTTAATTAACAGAGCAAGCTGTTAATGCAGAAAGACTTTCTTTTACACATGCTGATATGTGGTATCGTGTTTCTTTGATAGTGATTTGGACAAAACATCCTTCTTTACCATACACATTTTTCTACCAAAATGCACAATTTTTAACATTTGCCAACACATGGCAGGTGAGAAATCAAACATCAGTTGCTTGTTTCTTCACACAAAAACTAAGAAAATAATGAAATCTTTGCTAAATGAGATCCTTATATACAATCTCAAAGCATTTCTTTGAATTCATTGCTATAGCATTGTAACACATTAGTTCTACCATTTAAGTATGTCCTGGACATCAAATCCTAT
>VYZV01026417.1:25482-37115 GCA_013401275.1 Pandion haliaetus | reverse complement strand
TCATTGTTTAGAAACTTTCAGCACTGAAAAATTGTAGCAGCAGCCCAGTTCTGGCCTCAAAGACCTTATTTTTATTCTCCTTTGCACAAAGCCACCTTCTGTGCTTGCTGTGCCTGAAACCTCCTTCTAGCTAGAACAGAGCAGAGAAAGAAAAATCTATTTTGAATCAACTTTTGATATTTCAAAATTTGCTTTTATTTTTCATTCAAACAAATGTCATATCTATCATTCACTTCTAAAAAAAAAAGAAGTGTGTCAGGTGGCAGTTCATGTAGTTTTATTACTAAAGGATACTAATCTAGGAAATATGAAATGTACTGTGGAATTCAAGTTTGTCTAAGTTCAAGGATGTGTTTCATCTCCAAATTAAGACATGTGGGATTCAGTGTAGATGCCCACACATGGATGTGTAGTGCCGTTTGAAATTGCTGCTGCTGCTGCTGACTTCCGGCTATTGTTCCAGAATGACATAGGACTCCTCTTGATCTTTTATCACTTCTGCCAATTATGTGCATATTTTTGGATATGGATGCTTTGGTGCAGCTCAAACACTATTATGCATGTATGCGGTGGCAATTAATCAAATCCATAGAGGGATTCATTTTGAAGATACTTCAATTTAGGTGTTTGCATGTGAACAAGATATGCAAGCCCTCACTGTGGTCCGGGGGGGGGCAAGTCAATGCAGCCAGGGATGTGCAGAACACTCTTCAGCTCACTCCAAAGTAGTCTGTACTGAACTGAGCCTCTGGTCTTTACAGAGCGCTGGTTAACTTTGAGCAGCTATCTAAATTCACATATTAATCAGAAGAGGTCCGGTCAATACCGTCAATGGAGTCAAGAGCAGAATTCGTCTCATCCTAAAGCAGGTGGGTATATACTTTAGACTCCATTGCCTGTACTGACTGCCACTTATTAAAACAGAAATCCACAATCCTATGTCAGAAGTAGATGGCTAAACCTGTAGACATCAAATGTCAGTGGGAGGAATCCCACCTCTATCTACTTTTAAGTTTAAAATCAGGACAGCATTTTCATTCATATCAAGCTCTATAGAAACACTTGAATGCAGGTTTCTCCATTTTGCAGACCAGCTGGTATATCCATGAAAGTCTCCATTGACATATATAGAAGCCTTTTTTCAGGAAAGTTTGAAACGCATGATTCTCAGTCAAGGACTTTGTGTTTGTAGAGCCAAAGCATGGCTTTTCAATGAAAGTAACTTTTGGTGAAAATCTTTTACTTAGGCTTATTAATATTATTCTTCTCTTCACATGTCCAAGGAGGCCTCTTACAGAAAGTGTCTAATAAGATTTCTTCCTTAATATTCCAACAAAAATGTAGAAGTTCTGAAATCCACGAATTGAAATATTCTCCCTGCAGAGATCCAGCCTAAAACCACTGAAGTTTCCAATCCTTTTAGTTGATTGAATTAGACTTTAGGCAAGAGTTTAAACTTGGGGTAATATTGATGACCATTTCATTTCAATTTAAGAAAGAATAATTGCTTCTTTTAATTAAAAAGAAGAATTTTCCTACATAAAATATTGTATTAAGAGCCACAAACCCAGCATTTTCCCCAAATTAACAGACATATACTTCTATGGTCTTCTGTCATTACTCTTCCGATGTTTTTTATCATTTCCCTGTTGTAGTCCGATATCTACACTGACTGTAAAGGCCAGATATGTAAGGCATCTAATTACTCAGTTTTAACAATGGATATATCTTACGTGAACAACATTCTTTCTACTGGAATGGAACAAACATATATATATCTGTGCATGCATATGTATAAGTAAGCAGAATGATATAAAAGCTCTAAATACATTTCTCATTTAAAGAATAGTATTAAAATCTTCTTGAAATATAATAATTCAGAGGAAGATTTCAAGAAAAAAAAATATGACTTCTAGATGCTAGTGACCATTTTCATAACACGCAATTTCACTATATGATTTATAATTGGAGCTGAAACCTTATATGGCCTGAGTACCTTTTAAATAGTCTGCTGATGTAATTAATTTTAACTGGATACAATGGGTTTATATTGTGCTACAGAAGCTTGTATTTTTAGATGCATAAAAGATGAGTATTGGCAATATAATAAAGGCCTGGGAAACAGTATGTGTGTTTTAGATGGCAAACCGGTGCATGGTTTCAGGGCAAAACATGCAAAACCATGTTGGAAATATTACAAACAAATGTCCCTTGAATCCTATTTTGCATACAGTGGGTCTTTAAAAGGAAATGTGTCTGGGGAAAGCTGCCCCTGAGCTACTGAAATTGTCTCTGAGAAGGCAACATATCACGATGAATAGGACAAAAGTGTTATTTAGCTATTACTCAACAGAAAGTTTTCATGATTTTCTTACATCCTGAAAATGAACCACAGAACAGATACCTGCAGGGTAAATTATTTCTCTACATGACACTTGATCATGCTTTAGCTAAGAATTATGAAGACTTTGTTACCTGCCTCTGTATTGAAAACTATTTGACTCTTAGTTTTACTAGAGCGTCGGGTTTTTTGCCATAACATCATGCAAAATTCACAATTTTCAATAATTGTATCTTATGGTATGAAATGTCAAATAATAACTTAAGGAAATATTATACACAAATACACAAGTAGCAGTCACTTGGTACAAGACAAGTACTTGGTCACTGTATTCATGAGATGATTGCAAAAAGTCTTGGACTTGTAATGCCATAGAAAATAAGTTGGAATTATTAGTGACACAAAATAAATGACCTAATAAAACAGACCTGTGTTTACTTTACAGAACTTCATAACTTGGTCTGTGAATTGATTTCTTTCTCTTTGAGAGCTAAATTTGGAAAGTGATAGAATGGCCCTGTCCTGGCTAATGCAAACTCACATGTAGTCATTCACGCTCATCCTTCTTCTTACATTGATATAGCATTGAAGGAAGATCTTTCTACAGTTAAAAGCTACCTAATGCACTTGTTGCGGTTACCCAGCAAAGCTACCTTTATTCAAGGCCCCTCCAGATAATGGCAACAGGAAGCAATGAATGGATGTCATAGAGACATTTTGTCCTTTAATATTTTTCCCTTCTTTTAGAGTAAACCTCATCTTCTTTTAAAAAAGCCTTTAAAATTGGGTGATGACTTTTCAGAGTCTCAGAACATCTGCCTAATGTTCTTCCATCTGTGATAAAAGGCTCCAATGAAGTTCTCTGAACTCTTTCACTGACCTCTTTTGTAACACTTCATTTTATCTAAAAGTATTTTGATTGCCTAAGACCAAGTTATCTACAGACAGTCTGAATAAATGGATGGTACACAAGCACTTCAGAGGTACTTCTTCAACAGGAAAAAAGTGTGTGCGAGTGAGAAGGTTGTAGTGATAAATCTGTTTAACAATGAATATTGAAAATTGCTAGAACAGAACTAATAATTTCATTAATTTATGCCTTCCATCATAGAATAATGTTTTACTGCCCTAAAACATGTTAGAGAAGTTGTAAATACATGAAAGAAAGATGGACTTGATAGGAAGTCAGTAAAAATTTGTGAAGTAAAAAACCAGTGCATTTTTAATGCAGAAAATCTTCATGTACACAGCAAAAGCACACATCCTTCTTAAATATGCCCCAAAGAATGTTCAGCAATTTAAAAGAAATTGATCAGACTAATGTGATGGTAACTTGAAATTCAATAAGCAAAGCTGTGCATCAGAATCTGTCAGCTTTTTACAAAATCAAAACTCAAAGAAATTTTCAATCATGCCAGTTAGTTAACTTTAAGCTTCAAACCTTTTCATGGATAACTGCTGCATTTATTTCTAGCCTAGGATTCTTGCTCTCATGCTGTATTATAAGCCAGGAATGAAAGCAATGGAATTTGCAGCAATTGAAATAATTCTGAAAAATATGGTTTCTGCAGTTTTGACCTACCTTGATAGACTGAAGGGAGGGTGATGAAAACTGCAATTTTAATAAATCTCCTGCAGCTAAAGATTTAAAACTCACACTGTTTCAAATTAGTGAGGACAGCAATATTTATTTGCTGCTGAATTCCAGCCAGCATGACATTTCAGCAGGAAACACTTTATAAGACTTCAACTTATGACCACAGAAGTTGCAAAGTAGTATTTAAACCATGCATAAGTAGGCAGGTTTGTGTATTGAACAAAAAAACAAGTAAAATTGATTGCCATTTCTGTCTTTGATCTTTCCAGAATCAGAAAGCTACACATTTTTGCAAAATATTCTGCAGTTCACAAAATGGACTACAAGCAAGAAAAGACAGGAAATAAAGACAGCATACACTTTATCGTCCCTGCATGCTCAGGGGCAATTGAACAACATTATAGTCCATCACATCCAGTGCTTTCCAGCCAGATGCCTATGTGAAATTAGAACTAGGAAGATATGCATCCAGGTGACATCTTTCTTGTTTGTTTGCTTGCTTGTTTGATTCTTTTCTTCTTCAAAAGGGAGTTGGATGATGAGCTAACAGAAGGAAATGGAGAGTAAAGCTCATCAGCAGAGGAAGCAGTTACCTATAAAAGCCTCAGCCACAGCAAAGAATACAAGCACATCACAGCTCTTGCAGCTAGACTTGTTTATTTCCAACACCCAGGCTTCACTATGCTGAAGCAGCTTTGCAAACCCAGAATTATGTTCAGTCTTCTTTCCCCTTGTGTCCTGATGTTTAGTTGCATGCTGAAGTTAATCTATGCTTTTGAAACTGGTGATATAATTGACCCAAATAACTATCAGCCAGTTGTCTTTGAAATCACTTTAAAAAGTGTGGTTCAGGTTCAGTGGACATTCTACTGTAGAGACCAAAACATTTTCTTTCCATATTGAGGTTCTGTAGCTAAATGAGATGCCTTGGTTGCCACAGCCTCATGTTCATATAGGCTTCACTGCTGAAAAAGTGGTAGTGTGACAAATCTTCTAAGGACTCACACCACCTCACTGTTGTCATGGATTTCAATAGTTTAATGAGAAGTTAGCAGCTGCTGGGAAAAAAAGCAGCAACTAAGCTCATAAATGAATTTTCAGGGTCATGGGAAAGACATTTTTGTATAGGTGAGCAGCAGTGTCCACATTTTTTGACTAAAAGGTAACAGGCAGCTTGCATTTATATTGACTAAAAGGTAACAGGTAGCTTGCAACAGCCTTTTCATGTGGAACTACATAATTTAGCTAGTTTGGGATTAGAAGAGGAACCTTCAGTGAAAAAGTATTAGTGTTACAATAGAAAATATTATTTCCTTTAAATCAATGCAATCCAGTAATTTAAGGGCAGAGACACTCCACCTGGATATTTGCAATCACTTGAAATTATGTTAACTGGTGACGTCAGGCAAAATAAAATGGTGTAAATACAGCTTATATGAATAGGAATTAATGAGATGTTTTCTAAAGCAACACTTTTTTATAGAAAAATAATCACAGGAATATGTCAAAAGCTGAACACTTCTGGCAATATTTTTAAAGATCTAAAAAAAGAAACATTTCAACACTTTGTGACTATAACACTTTCCTTTTGATGCAGATATTCCTTTGATATAAGGTGAAACAAAGTCAAAATAAAATATTTCAGTAGGCTGAAAATAATGAAATACCCAACCTTAAAGAATGATGATTTCACACTGTGAAACATTTCTAGACAAAGCTATGCTGTGTTAGTTTTGAAAAAAAACAACAAAAAAAAGTTCATATGATTCGGGAAATGCAAAACCAGTTCAGACCTGTCTTACAAATGGACGAAAAGTACAGGTTATTGTCATTTGGATAACACATCCTCTAAATTTGGTGTCCTGGCCAATTATATGGATAATTACATTCTGCTTACCTGATATCATCCTGCTGTTTTTCTTGTAAGATGTAGTCTTTGTTACATCCTGTTCTAAAACATTGTTAATTATGCTGTCTTCACAACACCATCTTCTTCTGTTTTTAAAGCATTAAAAAATACACTTTCTATAGAATGCATGCCTTAAACCACAAACAATACCACATAATCTATGACACCGCAAAATGACTAATTCTATAACAATAGATCTACCTGTCTCTTTCTGAGCCTTCAGCAATATGAACTAAACTTTGCAAAAAAATCCACAGCACTTATCATGCTAGAAAATTCTGATTTTTAATAACCTCAACACCAGTCAAGAGCAAAAATGAAATCTAGAGAATTCTTCTTAACTGGTGCAGCTAGTGTAAAGATTATGATCAAAGATTAAATTGGGCAATTACCTACCACAAAGAGAAGGATTTCATTCTTGTGTAAGCTTTCTTTACTAAGGTCTCAAGCATTTGAAATATCAATGGTACTATGTAATTATCTAAACAAATAAAAATCCACTGCCTGTATTGATTAGTTCTCCTACCTACTCCCAATCAGTATTTGTACAGGTTATTAGTAGAATTGAAAGGTATAGGAGGAACCTTTTACATATATTACCTTTATTTAAAGTCTGGAATTCTACTTTTTAAATAGTTCCCTATAGTGCTATCTCAAAACCAGCCAGCTTCCCTGTACACATACCCCCATCATTAGAAATTCTGTTGGAGTGGTTTCCATCATCATCTTCCAGGCAAAACATCCAATGCGTGTATGCCCAGGTGTGTTTACTGGTAGGCTTAAATACATGTTCTGGAAGACTTTGTGCCATTCAGGTATTTTGCAGCTACTGGGATTTCAGGTATTCAGATTACCCCACAATTCAAATTGTAATAATTTAAGGAGTTATACTTTATTGCTAAGCTTTAAAGAGTTTAAACATATTGATGCAGAAGCCCTTGTTAACTGCAAATGTCACAAATCCTGGGCTATGCGACATTACAGAATAAATATGCAGAAATAAATAAGCAGGCTGTTCTGCAGGCAATGGGAGAAGTCCTTCTGTAGAGAATAATAAATGGTGTTTTGATTTTAAGGATGGAGAACTTGAACAGTATATTTCCCCTTGCCTTCCCTTCCCTTCCCTCCTTTCAGCAGATGTGGCTGTCCGAGCTTACCAAATGAGCTATCTATCATAAGAGTTAATTTGTGTTCAGTTTTGGGCCCCTCACTACAGCAAAGACATTGAGGTGCTGGAGCGTGTCGAGAGAAGGTCAACGAAGCTGGTGAGGGGCCTGGAGCACAAGTCTGATGAGGAGCGGCTGAGGGAACTGGGGTTGTTTAGCCTGGAGAAAAGGAGGCTGAGGGGAAACCTTCTCGCTCTCTACAGCTACCTGAAAGGAGGTTGTAGTGAGGTCGGTGCTGGTCTCTTCTGTCAGGTGGCTGGTGACAGAACAAGAGGAAATGGCCTCAAGTTGCAGCAGGGGAGGATTAGATTGGATATTAGGAAAACTTTCTTTACTGAAAGGGTTGTCAGACATTGGAAGAGGCTGCCCAGGGAAGTGGTGGAGTCATCATCCCTGGAGGTATTCAAAAAGCATGTAGACAAGGCACTTCATGACGTGGTTTAGTGGGCATGGTTGATTGTTGGACTCGATGATCTTAATGGTCTTTTCCAACCTAAATGATTCTATGATTCTATAAAAACAATGATTTGACCATTATTTTTAATAAATGTGAAATAAAAAATGTTTACATGATTCCTAATTTTTGGCATATGACCTCAGGGAAGGTGTATCTCCTTCCAGTAGGGATTTTAAAACTGGTATTTAATTTTCATTTTTAGTCTATTTAGAGCAATGTGTTCTCCAAATCTTTGGCATGCCTGGTTTTCATATGATAATCAGACCTGCCATATGTTTAAGAGATTTGCTTCTCACTTAACTGCTTTAACTTGCAGAAATAATCAGCATGACTCAAAGCCAAATTCAATAGCTTGATGAAAAGAACACTCACGAAGCAACTGTCCATCAGTTATTCATACTGTGAGAAAACGGTTTTCATTTTACTGCAATCATTTTGAGCTGTTGTTGTTGTGTGTTCACAGGATTGTTTTAAACTTCCTTTTGAGAACAGAGCTGAGTTAATTTCAATGAAATAGTTATTACACTTGTGTATACGTTTTGCTTACTGTTTCATGGGCATGATAAACAAAACTCAAGTTGCTATAGAATGAAATACTAATTTAACGCACTTCAAATCACATATACAGTCAAATTAGAAATAGTATAGCACTTGTCCCAAGTCACCATGTTATGGAACTTAGATTTGTGTCATAAATCAAAATCTAGTGTAGGTATGTTTTGCTGAATGAAACACCTGACCAGGAGGTGTAGCTTCCTTGTGTTCCTGCTTGACTAGTCTTTCAAACTTAAGCAGTGAAAAGAAAAAAATGGATCCATGGTTTGCATACACTAAGGCAGACATTTAGTGTCTTCATTAGGAAAGTCTAGGTAATCCATTTTAGGGTGGAAGGATATACATTGCATGCCCGACACGAAACTTACTGAATCTTTAAAATCACTGCATTTGATTAAGCCCTAAATGAGCTTCACCTGCTGGTACATCTTAATATAAAATAAAAACTCATGATTTTCTCTGAGAGGTAACTTAATTTCTTATCCTGCTTCCATACAAATTGTAGGAAGGCAAGGCAATAAAGATAACTTGTATAAATATATTTCCATTAATTCTATAATTGTATAGAAACATTTTTATTACAATTGTCAATATTGTGAAGTCTGAATATAGCTAATCAACTGTGCTCACAAACTCTGTTTAGTATTTTCTACCCATCTACCTGGAAGTAAAACTACATTGTTTATTCATTAGCTGCACACAAGTCTAGGTTATATCATACCTTTCTATTTTTATCATATTTTATCAATATATTTATTTGCAGATATATATTGTATAATTTTTACTTAAAGCAGAAAGATGGCAATAATTTCACTTTACTAAGTATCTTATCACAAAATTATATACATATATTATTTATTCAATATTAAGATCAATATAGAAATACCAGAAGAATCTCAAGAGAGAAATCAGCGATTAAGTACTGCTTAAGTTTCCTGGGAAAAAGGAACTAAAAGTTATATTAAAAAAAAATCTATACCTTAACTGCAAAAAAAACTTTCCTAAAGTATTTTTCTCCAGGAATCTGACACATTAATATCTGAATTGGTTTTTTTTATAGATTTCAGTGATTAATCTTGCCTTTCTTTCTTTGGATATATTTTAGCAAGTAAGGTAAGTTTGCTTCCTCATATATGAATGTCCTTGTAGCCTTTAAGTAGGCATAAGAATAAAATGGCATCAGATGAATTATTTTCTATTGGCACTATCTTCTATGATTTCAATCACTTCAGAAACCAGATAGAGCTGTTTATATATAGATATAAAACATGTATGTAGCTTTGCTTATTTTGGAGCACTTTTAAAACAGAATTTTAGAGCACACAAGAAGAGTGCAGGGAACTAATTAATACAAGGGTTGATCACAGTCAATTGACTGAGTGTGAGTGATCAGAGCATAATTACATTTAAAAGTTAGACGCTATCAAATGTTACAGTCACATAAGACTTCAGGAAAGGAGGTACTGGTAAAACGTGACAGGTCCTAATATTAACATGAATGGTTGCCGTGTCTTAGAGGTAACATGAAAGTTACTTAAGGAAACGATAATACCTTTGCAGGAGAGGCAATATAATTATCTCATATCTTCCTAGCTCAGGTTTTTTACACCTTCTGTGGAAGCTGCCAGTGTTGGCTGCTTTGACAAGCACATCACTGAACTGAATGAGCAACCCTGCAGACCTCTGATACGGTGTTGCCATTGCTGCTAACAGGTCATAATTCTTGCAGCTTTGTTTTACTTGGTTTAGTTTTAATAATTTCTCTAATTGACTAGTTCTCTATATCTAATTTGTTTTAATTCTGCTTTTCTTTGTATGATACAACTACAGTTTTACATAGCAGTAACAAGCAGGTTTTCCAGATAGAATGAGATATCTACAATTAACACAATATAGTGTAGAGAAATAGAGACCTGGTATGATAGCACAGGCCTTGAGAAGTGCAGCTAAAGGATGTTAAAGTATTCTACCTGCTTTATTATTCTTTGTATAATGATCATTCTTTAATTAGACTTACGATTTCCATTATGATAACAAGAAATTCATGGCTTTACTTATACACACTCATACATAAGGGGTACTCCATTTTTTTCACACAAACAGGATTTTGAATGTAATACATTTGTATATGTTCATATACTTACAAGCTATGTTTAGATGTTTAGACAGATGCTAGATATTTTGGCATAGGGTTGGGGAGAAGGGTGGACTGTATCTAAGTTCTTTGCATTTTATAGCAGAAAGTCATTTTTCACTCAGCCATTATAACTCAGTCCCATTCTATATGTCTATAAGTTTTTCAGTTTTCTATAGTTGATACATTTTAGATGTAAGAGAAGTAATACCCATTACAAAGTATATAAAAGATTTTATTTTGTATGATTAAATATGCTATCATACTTATCATAGATAATTCAGTCACCATTTGACTTGATCATCTAGTTAATATGACCAAAGCTTCATGAAAAAAAAAAAATTGCCTTATTGGTAATGCTAATTTCACCTTTTGCTTTGATCAAAGAACCTGACACTGTTTGAAAATCTAGTTATTGGCTCGAAAAGAAGTACTTGTTTAATCATTGTTGATGGTCAAAATATTATATTAGATAAGAGTGAGAATACAGGAAAAATCCATTTTCATAAAAGTGACTGAATAAAATCCTTTCTAATCCATCATTCATATTTGGTGTTTCTTTTGCCTAGAGAGGACCCTTCAAATGCATTATTTATTATTATTATTATTATTGTTGTTGTTGTTGTTATTGTTATTATTATTACTACTACTACTTCTACTACTTCAATGTGTCTGGAAGATTTAGAACATTTTTAAAGTAAACATGATCATAAGATTTCTGTGTATCAGAAATTTTCCTTTTTTTGTTTTTATTTTTTTGAATTGAAATAGTCAGCTTCTTTATGCTGCACAGCCTGGCTCAAATTTTCCTTTGTTTCCGTAAGCTTTCATTTTAATAATGCCTGAAACATGTACCTAGGTCTTCAGAATCCTAAGCACTGTGTTCTACTTGTACCAAAGAGATGATCTATGTATAAAAAAAACCCTGACAGGCTAATGCAGGAATTTTTGTCATAAGGCTGGTGGCAATTCTAGACTAAGCAATTCCCCCCTTTTCTTACCCACTGCCAGTATATCATAACCATCTGAGTGTGGAAGTGTTCTCTCATTCATGTTGACACCACTGTTTGTCCAGTGATCACCTATTGCATACTTATATATACACTTATACTGTATACTTAAATATGTAAGGATGTAACTTCCAGTGAAATCAGTGAGAGAATACCTTTCTGAATCTGAATGTGTAACAATGATGGCACTGTGTTTAAGTGTGACCCCCTTCAATCAAGCCTGGCACCTCCATACCTTCCTTAGTTCACAGGAATGTTCAGTGTCTCAGAAGGAGAGTAATAGTAGGTGGTACGTTGAGTAGGATGTCACTTAATGCCAGGTGAACAGCTTGCTATTTCCTACTGATTGCAATGTTGAGCTGCCCATTCAGACTTCGCACTAAAACCAAGCCTGTGATCACTTATCTATGTTCAATCAACAAGATCTGGGTTAACTTCAATATTTTCCTAAACACTTTCTTAAT
>VYZV01026417.1:7828-25165 GCA_013401275.1 Pandion haliaetus | reverse complement strand
TGTGGGATTTTGGAGTAAGTTAGATTCATAGCAGCATCTTAGCCGAGCAGAGTTCAGCTCAACTCTGTTGATACTGAAGCACCACTAAGCAAGTTCAGAAGCAGAATTTCCCAGGAAAACTTAATGCCTGAACCTGCTCCAGGTTAAAATGCCTACGTCTTCACTGATTCCAGTTCTAATAGCACAAGACCAGTTCTAGTTCCATATATCCTCCTACGGATTTAGATATATCAACATTTTAAAAATATGACCCTAATTTCCTATAAATAAAACAAAGTCAGTCAATAGGATTAATTCATATCAGATTATTTCTTACACGCTACTTTTCTTACACACATTTCTTCCCATTTATTTCTTAATTTCCACTCTTCAACAGATAAAAATAATTCCACTGTATTCTGTATATGATAATTTCCAACCTCTTCTCCTGAGAAAACAAAGATCAAAGAAATAAAGGTTATTATAAAAACAGGTTCAGTCTTTTTTAACTGTGTATGAGACTGCACTTCGGAAAAAGATAATGGTGAATGAGATAGAGAGACAGCTGAAATAGGAGAAGATATTATAGAATCAGGACTACATTGAGTTTATTAACTTCTGTGGGGCTGAGACCGCTTTAACATTCCCTGGACTGAACAAATTGTTGAGAGATACCTCCCTGGAACACTTGGGACTCCATACCTGGTAACATGAGTCCAGGAACCAGGGGAAGTGGTGGAGATCTGGTGAGCAATTCCCTATTACCTGGCTCAAGGCTGTAGTTTGTTCTTTTACGTACAGTGAGACCACTGACAACCATTTTCTCTCTTTTTAAAAAGATCAAAGGATCCTTTAGAATGATTCATTGTATTAAAGGAAAGTTCATTTCTTTATCTACCCAAAAGGCAGATTTAAGTACTTAAGTTGCTTCTTCCATTTGATTCACCTTTGCTTACATCTGTGCCTCAACTTGTCAAAATAAGTGTGTCTGGGTTAAGCTAGAGCCTGAGGCTATGATTAAGATAGCATCTTGAGGTACTTGACTTTATGCTTTGGCTAACAGCTTGCTTACCACAAAGAATTAAAAAACGTGCATTAACTTTAGCTCATTCTCAGCTGTCTGGATACACTGGAAGCACAGTCATGCTATAAACCTGACCAGTCTAATATCTTCAGTAGCAGGAAAAGTACTGTCAATGTTTTGGACTGGGCAAATTTCTTTGGGACAATGGTGCTTAGACTAGTGACCTTCACCAAAGTCTGTGTTATTATAGTTTTTGGTATTCTTGTCTCTAATTTTGATGGCATAAAACTATAGTTTAACTTTTAAGGAGGAAGGCACTAGTAGTATCACATGTGCATTATAGGATACAAAAAAGTCTTTATCAGTTTTTTTTTTTTTAAATCTAGTTGATTGCTTCATTTTTTTCCATCATCTTTCTCACAGTAATTAGTACAGAATTGTTATAGTACAGAATTGTTATACTACAGAATGTAGTTATTGATAAAGATACATTAACCAAACTCTGACAGATAGAACCTCACTGCCAGCTCCCAGTAACTTCAAATTTTATCCCATTCTTTTATGTAGAAGATTGCATTTTAGACAGTAATTTGTATGGCATTACCATGATATTTGCCATAAGCAGTAACTTCACATGGATATTCAGTATACTTACGTGTTGACATAAGCATGAAAATATTGATTTTATGTAAGAAATACCAAAATTTCATGCGGATGTATTTGAATACATCTTTTCCAACTAAATGTGCCAACATCACAGGAGCTGCTGAGAAGAAATTTTAGCTATTTCGGATAAAATAACTTTGATGTAACTTCTGCCTCTGAGACAGATATTTCTGTGCACCCAATTAGTTCTCTGAGCTGGTATTAATTGCACATTGCATTGACAGAATTGCTTTTTTTCTTGAGAAGCAGATCTGAGTTTGTTCTCCTTTTGCCACCCCCAAACAAATAACCTGATTTCTTACATGCAATGGATGGATGATGCTTATTCCCTTCCATTTAGTACGCTGCAGAGACCCACATCTAACAGCAAAGGCCATCGTTTCATTGCAGCCTCTGAGATATTTTAGGCATAAGCAGTTTGCTACATTAGGGTCTTGTAACTGTGGAGACAGAGTTTCTGCACCTTATTCCTTCCTAATTTTCTAATATGCTCATTATTTTGTTTACAGCCTTTCATTTTTACCTGGTCTTACAGCCAGCTTTGCAGAGTCCTGAGTGCAGTTTATATAGTACAGTCTGGGGCAGGAGTGCCTAGTAAGTCACTGGCTGATGTGGAAAAAAACCAAAACCAAACCATTACTCAAATCTTTTTGCACTCAAAAGGTGCATCCACTCCACAGACATATATGTTGAGAAAACCAGCACCAGAGAAAGGGTTAAGGTCTTGTGAAGAATTCAGGTCCTGTTTACCGTTTTATCAGATGGGAAGCCAACAAAATAAATGAAACAAACTATAGAAGAAGAAAGAAATAAAATAAAAAAGCTGAGTCTGGCTAAGTATGATAAAATGGTGTGAATCAAGGACATGGTCTGATTGGTGGTTGAACAATTATCAAGAGGTAGATAAACTGCTGTCTGGCATTCTCAGCTTTGTAAACTTGAACACTTTCATACCTTCCAAACCCCAAAGGTGTCTGCCAGATGACTTGATTGAAAATAGATTGCATAGAAGAAAATTTAAGGGGCAAATCACCAGAATAAATCCCTGAATTAATCTCTAGTGTTTTCATCACAAATGCTTTAACTGCTTGGTGTATTACAAAATAAAAAATAAAAGTATAAAAAAAGCAAAAGATAATTCTACAAGCCTTGCATAAAAATATTGGCTTTGTCCCACACACAGTTTTAATCCACAAAGATAAATGTTATTTAAGGCTGAATAAATAGGAAACTGCTGTTTTAAATAGATAACATTATAAGCTTGCATACTGCAAAGTAATTAAGGGACATAATACCCCATTATTCAAGATCAATACGCAGTTGAGATCAGGGCAGGATCTATTTCTGAAATTATATAGTTCACACTGATTTCTGTCACATTTTCGGTATTGATCTGACGTGAAGATCCTTCACAGCTTGTTGTTTGCAGAGGTTTGAAGACTGCCTGTACCTCCAGAGTGAAATTAAAGTCAAGGCTGTTTGCATGCCTACATAAACTGCTGTTAGCAGGTCTCAGTCACAGATTCTTCAGTAAACAAGCTATGTATTCATTTGAAATTATCAGTCCTGGCTCTGTTTTAACAATTTCTAAGAAACTGGTTTTCATGAGAACTTCTTTGATGGGAATGGTGAGTGCAAGAAGCACGTAGCTGTAGCATATTACTTTCTCTTAAATGTCGTTTGTTCTTTTATGTATGAAGAAGCTCTTTACAGTATTCTGATCAGAAAAATGCTGGTGGGAAAATTTTGGCAATGGTTCTCAATTGGATTCTCCAACTAGATACAGTTGGTATCAGCAATTATTTGAATAAAAAGAACTGAATTAAGGGAATGACAAGGAATCATTGCAGCATTGCTTAGAAACAAGGCAGCCAACAGAAAATGCCAATCTCTTTTTTCTTAGTCTATTGAAATCAGAAACTCCAGAAAGACACCTACAGACTTTCATTTGCACACAGCCCCAAGATATGTTTTGTAGTTCACCCAAAGCCAAATCTATTCTTGCTCCTGTCATATGGGAGGAACAGGAACTTTGGACGGTGGCTGGTGGCACTTACAGTGGGTCACTGGCAAGGATTAGAGGTTGGACCCCAAAACTCCAATTCTCAAAACTCTGCTAAGCTTCCACACCGCATTTCAAGTGCATAGATTCAGGTGACAGTAGCTAACTTTTATTCACACACCAGGGGAAGTTTAAAGCTTTCTTCAAGATATGACAAAGGAAGACTGACAATACTGAATAACGTAGTTCTTACCTTGTGCTTAAACCTCATTGGGATTTATAAGATAGACAGAAGTTGTGGCACTTATTTGTACTAAAGATCTACATGCAAATTTGTTACATAAAAGAGTAACAGAAGAGAAAAAAATATTTCTCTCTTCTCCCCATATATCTGGCATTTCAAAGGTTAGATGTCAGTTTGAGAGAGGCGGGTTCAAGTATGAATTTTTGTATTAAAATTCTTCTGCTTATCATAACGGTGTGGTATTAAGCTGTTTTGAAGTGGGTCATCCACCATCCTTGTACAGAACTCTGGAGACACTGAGTCAAAGTCACTGGCTTGAGTGCTGATTGCAGTTGTAGAGGTGAAATTATTACAGAAAAGATTTCATATAAAATATATTCACACTCCTCTCAGAGAAAATGAGGTGTGTGGGGGAGGCAGTGGGAGGAATGGTGCTAAAACCCAAGACAGAGAGGTAGGCTTTTATTTCTGGGCACTGTGAATCTTGAATTTTTTGACACAAAGCAGAACAGCTTCACAAGAAAAGAGTAGGAGTAAGAGTGCTCCTCCCCACATCTTTGCCTTCAGCCTGCTGCTTAGGACACTGCCGTAGGAGGCGAGATGTGGGTTTTGGTGCCCTGGGCTCCCACATCCTATATGAGATCTCTGATGCTCCAGTGAGAAATGAAAGGTTCACAGTAGCAGATCATCCTCCAGCTGTCTCTTACAGAAAGCAGTGACTCATGTTCCATTTAGAAAGAGAGGTGAAGGATACCTGGTACAGCAAGAAGGCCTGGTGAACAGAAATGTTTCTCGGTAGCACAGAGTTCAGCATTTAGCACGACCATTGCTTCTTTGGGTTTCTCTGTTGGCTGGTTTAGGAAGTTCCCCACTGAGTAAACTGTTACATATTTTTGGACCCTATTCTGAGCTGCCTAATTTTCTTCAGGCTGATGGGAAACTTTAAGTAATTCAGTTAAAGAATGTAGATTCTGTTATGAAGATCAGAGACCTCAATCCCTTTTGGTACCTGAGGCTGTAACTCTTACACATTTTTTTTAATTTCTATATTTATTTTTCCACAAAGGAGTAATGGAAGTTCTTGAACTTAAAAAAAAAATCCTTTATAAAGGGATAATACCCCATGTTTTTCTACAAAGAATCATTTGCTTCTGTGATGATACATAACCAGTACTAGTATTTTATGCATTACCTGAGGCTTTCTTGTATTTCCAGAAGTTCTGCTTTTTGGTCAGAATCAAAGTTGCAAAAGAACCCTTTCATCTAGAATCCTCAAAAATCAAAAGCGGTTTCAAAGAGGGTAAACAGGTTTTTGTTGTAGGTTTGTTTGTTTGTTTTGTAAGTTTCAGTAGCTTAAACTTGCATTTGGCTTAACTTCCAGGTATATCTGATCTATTTTATCCATAATGATTTGCCCATTCTGATAGGAAGATACACCTTTCCATGAAGGGACAGCTTCTTAGATTAGGTAAATCAATGTAGTTCAATTGACTTTAGCATTACGCTGATCTGCACAAAATGAGGGTCTGGCCCAAAGCTGAGCTTGTACACTTTATTACTTAGAATATTTAATTTTTTTTTTTTTTTTAGTCTAAAAAGGCCTAGTTATACTTTGTCTAGATTCCTAGTTATGCAAAACAACTGACATCCAGTGCTTCTAGTGCTGCCTAATCACTAGGAAGCACTACAGACAACAAAACAAAAGATCTGTGGTTTACCCCCATGCCAAGACTAAATGCTTAAATGTAGTGGTCTCTACGGTAGCCTAACATTCAAGGATCATTTACTCATGTCCTGATTTCAGCTGGGATAGAGTTAATTTTCTTTCTAGTAGCCGGTATAGTGTTATGTCTTGGTCATTTCAGTGGCTTAAGGAGGTTAATTAAAATGCAAAAGAGCCTCAAGATTGCTGAATAGAAGCTGGAGTGGGATTTTAAAAAAATAAAAACTACAAGATCTTAGATATTTCAAGAGGACAGTGCAGAGCTTTTTTACGTCATCTATTTCACAGTAAAACAAGAAAGTATAGATCATTAGTTGTTTTAGCAGTTTGGACTTGTTTATTAACAAAAATTTCATCAAATGGTAGGGGCTTTCTTTCTGTGTAATAAATTAAATATGATACACAGCATAAAATGTAATGTACAGAGACAATTTCATAAAATAAAAATTCTGATTCTGCTTATGTAGGTGCATTGAGATATAACTGGAAACCAAGAATGGTGTGAACACCACCCTATTTTAGAAAGCTAATTGAGGAGGTTCTTTTTGATTTTTGCTCAATTGTGAAAGACGGGGATGTGGAACCAGCCTCTCTGCTGGAATCCCAACTGCACTGCTATTCTGAATTGCACTTGGAAAAAAGTGAACTTGTGCCTTAAGAATGTTTATTCAAGTGATAAGGTAAACCGGACTATAGGTATAAATTCCTGAAGCATAATAAAGGAATAAGAACGTTTCAGTGGTTTCTCATAGAAACCAACCATGAAACACCAACTATGGAGCACTTCTCCTATGAGGACAGGCTGAGAATGTTGAAGTTGTTTAGCGTGGAGAAAAGAAGGCTCTAGCGAGACCATATAGCAGCCTTCCAGTACCTAAAGGGGGCCTACAGGAAAGATGGGGAAGGACTTTTTATCAGGGAGTATAGTGATAGGACAAGGGGTAATGGCTTTAAATGGAAAGGGGGTAGATTTAGATTAGATGTAAGGAAGATGGCTGGAAAGCTGTCTGGCGGAAAAGGATCTGGTCATGGTGGTTGACAGTTGGCTGAATATGAGCCAGCAGTGTGCCCAGGCGGCCAAGAAGGCAAACGGCATCCTGGCCTGCATCAGAAACAGTGTGGCCAGCAGGAGCAGGGAACTGATCATCCCCCTGTACTCGGCACTGGTGAGGCCGCACCTTGAGTCCTGTGTTCAGTTTTGGGCTCCTCACTACAGGAAAGACATTGAGGTGCTGGAGCGTGTCCAGAGAAGGGCAACGAAGCTGGTGAGGGGCCTGGAGCACAAGTCTGATGAGGAGCGGCTGAGGGAACTGGAGTTGTTCAGCCTGGAGAAAAGGAGGCTGAGGGGACACCTTCTCGCTCTCTACAGCTACCTGAAAGGAGGTTGTAGTGAGGTGGGTGCTGGTCTCTTCCGTCAGGTGGCTGGGATAGGACGAGAGGAAATGGCCTCAGGCTGCGGCAGGGGAGGTTTAAATTGGATATTAGGAAACATTTCTTTACTGAAAGGTTTGTCAGGCATTGGAACAGGCTGCCCAGGGAAGTGGTAGAGTCATCATCCCTGGAGATACTCAAAAAGCATGTAGACAAGACACTTCAGGATATGGTTTAGTGGACATGGTTGATTGTTGGATTCCATGATCTTAAAGGTCTTTTCCAACCTAAATTATTCTATGATTCTAAGAAGTTCTTCACTGTGAGGGTGGTTAGGCACTGGAACAGGTTGCCCAGAGAGGTTGTGGATGCCCCATCCCTGGAAGTGTTCAAGGCCAGGCTGGATGGGGCTTTGAGCAACCTGGTCTAGTAGAAGGTATCCCTGCCCACAGCAGGGGGGTTGGAACTAGATGATCTTCAAGGTCCCTTCCAACCCAAACTGATCTATGATTCTACGAAACAGAGTTGCTGCCATGTCTTTCAACAAATGTGTGTAGGTGTGGTTAAATATAGCCTATTTGTAGGCCTACTGATAGAAGCCACTGCAAAGATCAAATAGTAGACCAAACCAATGCTAAACAGTGGTGGTGTTTTTACCCCTCCTTTTAAAAGTGTTCTCCTTCTTGGAATTTGTTGTTCCCAGGCTGAAAAGGTCCTGTCATCATACTTACTTTGCAATCTAAAATATTCATGTACAGATCTCTGTATATGAATACATACACCACAGTAAATTTTTTCCTTCAGTCATGTTATCACTTACTGTAAATGTATAGTTATAAAATTACCATCACATAGGCACCACAAAAATGCAATAAATTTAATAATTTCTTAGATGTAAAAGAAATCACCTATCAAGAAATAGTAAGAAAACAGAATTTGCCTAAAGGGTTTTTGACTGTGCACTTACTTCAGTATTAGCCAACATCTAATCATAAGATGATAGACATTAAGGTTAGGATTAATTACTTTCTGTTGTAAAAATACAGACAAAATGTTTTCTGATTTTCTGCAATATGATTTTGAAATCTCCATATTTAGATATATTCTAGACAGTTTTACAGATTAAGCAGCAATTCAAGAAAATAAAATATTTCTGGATTCCATTTATTGGACAAAGCACTGCTGATTGCCAGAATTCACCACATATAGATTGTATTCATTAAATTTAAATTGTTACTGAGTCCTCTGGAGAACTGATATATCTATAATCTACTTTTTTGGGTGGGAATCTTCCAGATTTCCTACATGCTCTAACAAGACCAACTTAGTTTTTCACTAATATTCTTTCCTCAGATTAGGTTCCCTCATTTTGGAAACGTCATTAATGCCATAGACAGAAACTAAGCAGACTACCCAGGTGTAACTATTTTAAAAATATTTAAGTGAACATTTGCCATTTCAGGGTCAGTTTGCATTCTGGATGAATGCTCAGATCTGCTTTTTTTATGCTTACTGATTTACCCAGCCTTGCAATTACTACTTGCTTGGCATCCAGAATCACATCTCATATCTCACCATTTCTACGGATGTTGTATGTCATCACTCCACTCTAATAAACATCTGTGATCCCAACTTCTCTTAATTCTTAGCAACTGTGTAAACAAAAATGCAAAGGATAATCTTGGAGGGAAAAAATAATAAAGGGGGCAAATAAACCCTTTCACCTGTGAAACCTCAGCCTGTGCTGCTAGAAATAGGTTTAGCTTGGCTCCTATTCATTTCTTAACTTACATCCCAAAATTGTCATGCATAATTTGATCCAAATGGATTGCTTTAGTTTCAGGAGGGGAAACACACAGCTCAACTAGCGGAAAAGAGTGAATCACCTGAAAGTTATTGAGAAGTCAGGCTCCCCCCCCTCGGTCAAGGTCAGGGTAATTAGCTGGTCAGCCCAAACTGTGATTTGCCTGAGGAGAAACAAATGAATTCGGTTTCCACATTTTCAGCATGACCCTTGTTGCATTCTTCCTGAATCCAACAACCTCTTCCTTATACATGACTGAAAAAGAATTTTCCTCCTGCTAAAATAGTAATATTTCTTTCAAAGACAGCAGTGGGTATCAACAGTCAGCTGCATTCATGAATGTCTCTAATTTCTTGCCAGTCTGCTACAGTTTTCACAATTTTTACCATGGACATTGCAGACTAAGTCAGCTGTAACTAGATTATACATGCCTTTTATTTTTCAGTTCACCATAATTTTCTCAGTAAATACAGAAACCTGAGTTATTTGCTGCAGCACATTGCCCAAGCTTTTGTAATACAAGCACATTTATTTGTGATTCTTGTCTCTTTCTCAGCAGTTTTTTCATATTGTATTTTTAAATGTTATATATTTGTTGTAGCTTTATGCATGTGTAAAAATGTCCTATTTAGCAATTACAGGCATTGAATCATTTAATTGCCTCCAGTAAAAACACAATGGAAGCTTCCAGCTGACCTCATTATTGTACCTTAGCCAGTGTTTAGAATGATCACACCAAAGGATTAAGTTCAGTCTAAGCAGTCAGTTTTACTTGGTGCCCTAGATTGCCAGAAAAGTTCAAATTAGTATTTTTTCTGTTTGTGATTCTTAGTCAGAATCTTCTTTGCATATACACATGTGCATGTATGTACACACAACTTTTAAAGTGTGAAGAAGCAGCAAAATACAAGATTAAGATTGTACCTGCTTTGAGCTGGAGCTTGGCTCAGATACTTTCAAGAGCAGCTTCCTGACCTAAATTACTCTGTAATTCTCAGATAGTAACATATTCTGCTGACTGTTTCTGTCTTGACCAAGCTTCCCTGAATCTTTGAATCAGGGGCAAATATTTCTGTGAATAATTACCAATATCCCCACTATTCATTCCTTTCTATTGGATACATTTTCATGCATTAAAAATGGTAAAAAAGACTTCTCGTGTATTTAATGTTAGCATTCCTAGTAACATGATAATCTTCTTGTGCTATGTATTGTAAAAACACATACGCAGAGACAGCCTGTACTCTTACGATAAACTAATTCTAAGTGGCTGTGGAAGTGGAGCCATTTAAGCTTTGGCACTTCTCCTGACGCAGTGCAACTGTGGCATTAAAGAATGAATAGGTAATGTAAAGTAACAGATAGGTCTGACTATCAACAGAGCTGGACAGGGAAGAACAAAAGGTATTGAGTAAAACAGTTAAGATCATGTTGTCAGTCTAAGATAGGTTAGCATGGAACTTGGTTGATACAACTTTTTGCCTACATTTTAATGTGTAAAATAGAACTGACATTTATCAAAGGAAGAAAATTTCTTAGGTCATATTAGGTGGACTTGAGGGATTATAAGTCTATTACAGAAATTAAGAGTTTGAGAAACCCAGCATCCAGTGGGTTTTGCTTTCCTCTATGATGAACCACACTGGTGGATCATTATTACCACCTTGACTTCCAGCCCTTATCCAATTGCACAGGGTCCAGGAAAGTACCCATTAAGCACTTGCAGGATTTACTTTTATTAAAAAAATTCCACAAGCTGCATTTGTGCATGTGGGAAAAATAATCAATTTGGGGGGAAAAGTTATTTAGTCCTTCTGTAGAGAAAGATTTCTATTTTCCTATTAATCAGTCAGTATCCTCAAGTCAAGTCTAACCTTTCCAGATCATGCCCTGTGGTTACCACTGAATTGGCTGTTTATTTGCACAGTTCACTTCATTAAAGTATGATACCCTGAGCTACCTTGAACTTTTACAAAGTGAGGGCCTTGTATATCAGCAAGTCTATGTCATTTTCAGCCCGGAATAAATGTATCTTGGTTTTGGTTGCTTTCTTTTAGTAAACAATCTGTCCTTTTCCATCACATTTTCCTGCCAAAAGTATATAACAGTTGCTTCAAGTAATGGCTAGGCAGAACTGCAGGGTGAATTTCTTTGTTTTCCCTTGGGAGAAAACATGTGAACACACAAATACATATATGCACGCAGTCAGCTACAGCCTGAGGCTTAGCATCAGCCAGCTTAAATTGCTTCAGGACAGATTTTTTGTGCTCCATTCTATATTGTTACCGCTGATTTGGTGATGAAATAGGATTTTTCTGTCTCTATTTGTAATCTTTAAATGATTCACAAAAGGCCTGAAAAACTGTCCAACATATTTGGCTTTAAACATTTTAATGCTGCTACTAAGTTTGGAGGAAGCAACTCTTGGTTTGAAAGCAAATGAAGGAAAACCAGTATGCTTATATTGTGATTATCAAAGCAAATTCAATACACATTTAGACTCCATGCCAGCCCATTCAGAAACATTTCAGCTCATTGGCAAATTGGTATTAGATTATATTTAGACCTCATCAACAAGCTATTCAATTTAAGGTTCAGTGCTTAGTGTTAGGACAGGATGGACTAGGACAACATGATCTTAGTGATATTTATATACCACACAAAGTGCATGAGGCACTTCAGAGATCAGAGTAAATGTGCAATTTTATTCTTAAGGAATTTGGTATCACAGACAACCTATCTGGTATAAAGATATCTTTCCTAAACCTTCTGCTTTTACAAGATAAAAAGGAAGAGTTTAAGCTATTTCCCTCATCGTACCACAATGCTTTGAAACAGAGCAACGTTTTGATGTCCACATGTGATGGGCACACCAAGACAGCAACTGGGTTATCTGCCAAGGTAATGTGGCTGTCTTGCCTCACAAGACCATGATTGATACTATGATCAGCCTAATCAGATAGATATTGTTCTCTATGCTGTGTTTCCCAGGATTCTGTTAAGGCATAAAAAACACAACAAAGTGACTGGCCTGTCACCACAAGAGATGGCAGAAGCAAGGCATCATGGTGTAGTTATATTCCAGTGCATTAATGTAATTTTCACCACAAAGCTCCATGGGCAGGGTGAGAGTCATGATGTACATGTACCTCTTTGTAGCTACCAAGGGATAAATAGCATTAAACATATGCATGTGCCCCATATGTGCCATCTAGGTATACTATGATCGGCTGTTATCATCCCATATTCAGACACAGAGTGCGTGTTGTAGGCTGCCCCTGGCTGCAGCTCAGCACCCACCCTGCTGCTTGCTCACTCCCTTCTTTCTGGTGGGATGAGGGAGAAAACAGAAGGAACAGGAGCATAGAAACTCATGAGTCAAAAGGAAGACAGCAAAATCACTCACCAAGTCCTGTCATGGGCAAAACAGGCGCAACTTGGGGAATTTAACTGAATTTATTGCCAAGTAACATAACTATGTAATTACTGATTTGGGTATTGGGAAACAAACAAATAAACAAAGACAAACATTAAACCACTTATAGAAAAAATGCTTTCCCCCCTCTTTGGAAGGCTCAAGTTCACTCCCAGCCCCACTTCACTTCAAATACCTTTCTATTGTCTGCTTTAGTTCTGTGACCTCTCATCCTGTCTTGTTATTGCCTCAGTTCTCACTCAGTTCCTTCATTGCAGCAACAAGCTGTGCAGGGGCTGGGGTCAGGATGCAGTGGTTTCTTCCTGCTGTGCCTTCCTTCTCACTCTTTTCTGCTCCAGCATGGGTCCTTTGTGGGCCACAGTCCACTTGGGAATACCTGCTCTGCCATGGAGTACCTCTTCCTCTGACCTTGGTGTTCTCTCTGTTTTTTCTCACTTTTTTCCCCCTCTTCTCCTCTACCTGTCCAACTTTTCTGCCCTTTTTAAAAGGTATTTTCCAAGAGATGCCACCAGTTTAGCTGATGGGCTCAGTGGTGTCCTGTGGTGGGTCTGCTGGAGCTGACTGGAACTGGCTGTATCCAGTACAAGGCAGCCTCTGAACTCTTCTCCCTGTAGCCCCCACACTGCCATCACCTTGACACCTACACTCAATACAGTCCTGCATGGCAGATCTGTTTTCCCTGAGGCTCCCTATGTCATTTAACTAGGTGTGCCAGTGCAGAGCTTCATGCAGAAGGGCCAGACAGGATTCTGAGGGCTGACCTGGGCCAGCTGAGTAGCTCTTTCCCCACTGTTGGGGGCACGAGGTAGGCTTTTATTATACCACAGACTTTCCAGAGAATAAAGTATGGACCCCAGGGTGCTCTTAGGGCCACTGTGAGAGAACAAAATAAAAGCAGTTGATAGGAAGGTATGCATTTCTCTCTCGATTTCCTTGTTGTCTCCTGGGATCAGAGTCTTTGCTAAAAAAGAATAGCAAAACCTGTCCAGTTTCACCTTAATTTCAATGGCATTTCACACATGAGGAAATAAGAGGATCCAGGGAATTATAGGCCAGGTAGCCTAGCTTCAATACTCATTAGGATAGTGGAACAAATTATTAAACAATCAATTTATATGCACCTGGAGTATAATAAGGTGATATGAAATGGAGACACAAGCCGAGTCAAGTCAATTCAATCTTACTTTGTCTTTGAAAAGGTAACTGACCTAGTGGATAGAGGCATCTTTATATCTCCATGTTAGCAAGAGTTCTTGATACCCTCCAATGTCATGCTGTCATAAACTAATGAGGAAAATATGGTTTAATGGAGTAATAATGTTGGAAAGGAAAAAAAAAAATGCTTTCAGAGATGTGTCAATGACTGTCCTGGAAGAACAGATCAAACAGGGTCCCATGCACAAGGACATGCTGGGGGCAGGCCAGCTGGAAAGCACCCTAGCATAGAAAGACCTGAGGGTTGTGGTGGACACAAAGTTAAACGTGAGCCAGCAATGTGCACTTGCAGCAAAAAAGAAGGCTGGTGGTCTCCTGGGCTGCATTATGAGGAGTCTTACCAGCAGGTCAAGGGAAGTAATCCTTCTCCTCTCTTCACCACTGGTGAGGCCACACCTGGAGTACTGTGTCCAGTTCTGGGCTCCTCAGTACAAGATAAATATTGAGTTACTGGAGGGAGTCCAATAAAAGGCCACTAAAATGATTAAGGAACTGGAACATCTCTCCTGTGACAAAAGGCTAGAGAGCTGGGACTGTTCAACCTGGAGAAGAGAAGGCTCAGGGGGGTCACATGAATGTATGTAAATACCTGAAGGGAAGATGCAAAGAAGTGGGAGCCAGGCGCTTCTCAGTGGTGCCCAGTGATAGGACCAGAGACAATGGGCACAAACTGAAACATGGGAGGTTCCGTCTGAACAGCAGGAAACACTTTTTTTACAGTGAGGGTGACTGAGCACTGGCACAGGTTGCCCAGGAAGGCTGTAGAGTCTCCATCCTTGGAGATATTCAAAAGCAGTCTGGATGTAGTCCTAGGCAGCCTGCTCCAGGTGACTCTGCTTGAGCAGGGGAATTGGACCAAAGGACTTCCAGAGGTCCTCTCCAACCTCAAGCATTCTGTGACTCTGTTCTACATGGTCTGTACTTGGCATGCAGATTTATTCAACATTTTAATTAAAGAAGTGGATGAAGAAATAGTTGGTAAACACAAGGAAATTGTGCAGGACATCAAATTCATAAGAAATGCAGGGGAACTGAAGGCCAGGATTAGTCTCCAGCATGATCTTGAGAAACTGGAAAAATAAGCTGCTATCAACAAACCCAAGTGCACCATTTAAAACTGGCAAATAACTGGCTAGCCAGCAGCCCTGCAGGAAAGTGGCTGTGGTATAGTAGACATCAAGCTAGCTGTGAAACAAATGATATTTCAAATTATTCTTATGGATCCCACTGAAACACAGAAACCAGTTATGCTTTTCTATTTAACATTAGTGCAAACTAAGCGTAGTACTGGCTAACCTGCTGTAAGCTGCTATTTATAAACTGGATAAGCATAAAGTTGAGGGGAAGCTGAAAGAATTGTACTGGTTTAGTATAATGAGAACACTAAACAACAATATTAGAGTAGTCATATAACATCTATGTCCTGTGTAAGAAATGAAGTATTAGAATCAGGAGAAATTTAGATTAGCAATGTATGTAGTTGGAAAATGGACTACAGACTAGAAGAAACATCCCATGGAATTTTGAGAATCTTTGTGAATAAACAGCTTGGTTTGGAGGCTTTTTTTGGCATGCTGTTTTTCATCAGAGCTTAGATAATTCTTTTTAGTGGTAGACTCAAGGACTAGACGTAGCAGGTCCTCACTCAGAGTATATTCTAGATAATCTTTTCAGGTTCACTTTGAACCCTGCAGTTCATTTTAAAGAGAAACTTAATTGTTTTCCTGTGAGTTTACACCTTCAAAAATATAGTTTTATTTATTGTTAAAGAAAAGTAAAAAGTATGTTTGAGAGAATACATTTTCACTTAGAAGTGGGCCCTTTTTCATTCAAAGATGGGTGATTTGCAAAGGATATATTTGTTTGTTTGTTTGTTTACTGACTAGAGAGAGAGAAAACTGCATTTATATTACAAATAATTTGAAAATTCATTGATGACTTACAATTTTCAGTTCCTTCCCTCTAATTATGTTAATTACTGGAGTACCAATTGCATGGCCTTAATTCCGAAAAGTGCATAAATATATATGTTTAAGTCCATCTATATTCATTCAAGAACAAAAGCTTGTTTTAAAAGGTGAATGTAAGAGACTAACACACATCTGTACATTTACAACACACATTTTCACATCTGCTTGAGAGCTCTGCTCATAAGGGGTCTGGAAACTATACGTAAATGCATGTACAACATTTCTGTAAAAGTTTCCTTCCTTTGTATTTTTAATTAAAATCTGCACTGGGTTATAATTTTTTAAAAATCTAACTAAAAAGAAAAGGTGAAATTCATCAAATCAAAAAAGAGAGTTGTAAGGATAATGGTTGTAATTGGTCAAAGTCTGCAGTGGTTTCCCGTGACACTGACGGATACGGAGGCATTGCTGGGGATGTCAATACAAAGGTTAACAAAACCTGCCAAGGAGCCAGATGCTGCTGTCAAAAAAAGATAAAAATTATCTTCAGTTTCATATCTGTTTGCTGTGGTTAACATCAGCAGTACACCATCACTGATTCTCTCAGATCAATTAATCTAGTGGGAAGAGTCTCATAAAATACATTTGTTCAAAGTAACATCTGTTTTAGGTTTCTTGCTCTGTCTTCCCTTTAATTTCTCATAAATATCTTTGTATTTGCTGAGTGAAGGCCATTTCCAGAGGACAGTCCTCTAATTATCTGCACCACGTACTCTATTTTCAGTGACAGTATGTTTCCTCAACAAAAGAATCATTTTCTCCTGTTGAGTGGGCTAAATATTTGTGAATTGTTTATTTGATTCCTGCTTTTCCCTCACTAATTAATAAATACTTTTGTTCACAAATGAAATGTGTTCATCATTTGACCACATTGCAGATGATTGAATAATATTAAGCAAATAAATAATCTACAATATTTTTCCTGTTTAACTGTTAATCATAGCTGACTCTCCTATCTCACTGTATTTGGCGTACCATTTTACCTATTACCCAATCCACACTTACTCATTTCTCTTGAATACGAACCACATAACCACCAAAAACAATCACAAAAAAAGTTTCCCAGAATAAAGGTGACTTTCATATCACAGCTCCCAGGACTTTCTTTAGTATGTCTAAATGGTCTTTTAAGAACCACAAAACTTCTCCAAACCAGACCATTACCATTCCTGCCTCAGGTGCACAAGGAAGAGCTTCTCCAGACCATGATGCACATACCCTCGGGCACACTTCCAGAAATGGTGGATCAGATGGTCCTCGAGGGTCTAGTTTTTGGCTATGTACATGTATGGTGGGCCAGGAGAGAAGCAATATCTCCTGACTTCATTCTATTCTTCTCTTTTAGAATACTTCAGCTGTAGCCAGAGCTTTCTGACATTTGTAACTTGGGATGTCCAAACAGTATAAGTATCTTGGTATGTAGCTAAAAGCATTTGACCATAAAAGTTTATTTTTAAGAAGGCAATAGGGTTAATGTACTGTGTCCTGAAAAATCTGACTTCAGCTCCTGTGTTGGCCTCAAATGTTTTTTCTAAACTGTGCAAAAGAGCCCAGTGGTTCGTGTCAGCTGTGGTTTGACTGCGTAGCCTTCTTCCATACAGACTTTNTTTCATCCGCCTTGCATTGTGTGCTCCCTTTGTGTAAAATGGGAATAATGCTTATGTTGTTATTTTGATTTAACTATATTTATTTATAATTTTATATAATATACTGACTGTTTTGTAAATGCCAAAATGTTTAGATTAGAGACCTGTCATTGCTATGACATGTTTGTATTAGACTAGCACAATGGGTCTCCAACTTGACTTGGGTTTCTCGGCGCTAGAGTAGAGATTAATAATAAAGCTTATCACGAACAAAAATATATTTCTACCCTTTGCTTCTTGGGAGAGGGAGAAGTTAC
>VYZV01026416.1:400836-444178 GCA_013401275.1 Pandion haliaetus | reverse complement strand
ATCTTTTCTCTGTGTGCAGAGTCCCTTTTGGCATCCAGTAGAGACACCGGTTGTTCTGGTGTGACAGCTCCAAATAGCATCTTTTATGCCTTGTGGAGTGTTTCAGTAAATTTCCCTCTAGTTTTCCTCAGTTCAGGTGCCTTCAAAATCTCAAGTAATCTTGTTTTCCAGGGTGTAGTAAAGTTCATNAAGTAATGATGTTTTCCAGGGTGTAGTAAAGTTCATGAATTAGCCTAAGATAAAATGTTCACAACAACTACAGATACTTAAAATTTAACAGTACCTAATTGGTACCTGAAATGTATATTAATGTTAGCTCCTTGCAATAATATTATGTAAGGCTCAAAGTATTGAATTAGTAGTAACATAAACTGTTGTTGTGCATGAGAAGAAGAAAACAACTTTTGGATGCTGAGATGAATTTATTTGGAATTTACTGCATTTTCATTTCACACTCTTTGCCCTTTCCCCCTTTCAAGATTGCTAGTAGGATCTGAGCGATCGCAATTCTCAACATGAATATGAGATGTGATCCCAGGAAATACTCTTTGCATTGGCAACATTCTCCCAAGGACTTGTCCCTTAGAAATTCTACCGTTGTATCTGATGGGATGGATGCAGATGAGTTTTACACAGAAGCCTGGTGAAAACAAGAGGAGGGAAAACATCAGATCGCTGATCTTCTGTACTATTTCAGAAACATTAACATTTTCTGCCTTGTCCTTTCCACTGAGATAGCAACAGTGGAAATACCAAAATAGCAAAGACACTGTGGTTATTAAAAATAGACATAGTGGTTGGAGTTCTTGGCTTGGTGGAGGAGGGAAGATGGGAGACAGGGAAAAGGTGGGAATTTCTGCTTTAGTAAAGAGAAGAGCTTGAAGACATGCTACAGAACTCAGTAATTTGCATTCTAACATAGGAGAAAAAAGTTCTGCATGTAAATAGATAAAGATGCTTAACTACTTGGCTAGCTGCAAGGTGATACATCCTATATGACCTCAAGATAAAAAAATATTAAGTGAAAAATAGCTCTTTACCTGATCCCCTGATTTGGACTCCGTCATCAATGGCATTTCCATTGTGGAAAAATTTAATGGGTCCAGAGAGCTCGCCAGAAAAGGGAGCGTACACGGTTGCTCCATCAGCACAGATGACATCCACACCCACATGCCTTCCTTTACCGTTGCGTCTGAAAACAAATACATAATTAAAGAAGTCTCGTCAGGCCTAACGTTATATAGAGATAGATGATGAGTTAGCATGCTGCAACACCTGGAAATGTTTTTTTTTGTACCGAGGCAGTGTTGACATCGTTGACTGGCTGAAGAATCTATAAAAGTGTTTTGGTGTACATGATGTAATGCCATGTAAGGTTGATGATCTGTTAGAGTTGCAGTTTTGCACATTGGAAGGAAAAACCATGCCTTTCTTCCAAGCCCTTAAATAGAACTGTAGAGTCACAGAAGTGTTGCTTGCCAGGTACCCATGGAGGACATCAAGTCCAACCTTCCACTTGAGTCAAGACTCTATTCAACACTAGGTCAGGTCAGGCACAACTTAGTCCGAGTCATAAAAACTTCCAAGCACAGACGTTTTATGAACAATGTGGGCAGCCTGTTCTGGTGCTGTATTACCCCTGTAGTGAAAATGTTACCTCATGTCCAACCTAAACCTTCAAAGCTGTAATTCTTGAGTAGCTTAAACAGAGTTCAACTCTTATTTCAGTGGAGGAGCAAAATAGTACCTTGGAGCACCGTAGTATCCGCAGCCATAGTTATCACAGCCTCTTATCTCATTTGTAGGATTCCCAGAGCACACTGTTGCCCAGCGACTGTCTCGTTGTGGGGACGGTGGAACAACTTTGAAATACAGAAACACAGCACGTTAAAGTTAACTTTTAGGTTCTAAGTGTTGCATGTTTGGAACTACTATGTTTTCATTTTAGTTAGGTGGTAGGAACGTACTGGAATGACATCCCACGCATGTAGTTGGATGTTTTGTCCACAAAATTTGTCATCCGTTAGGAAATGTAAATAGAATGTACACCTAAGACTGGATTATAATGTTTCTAGATTAGGGTTATCTCATATAAGGAACATGCTATAAAGACAAAAATTCAAAAAGAGTATCATGGTTCCTAGACTGTAAACTGAGGAATGGGAAGAGACTCAGTTTTGTTTCTTATTCTATGCCTAGGCTGATGGGGCTGGACTCTTCAAGTCCTCTTCTCCCTTACTACCAATTTTTATTTGTAGTAATTTATATTTACAAAGAATCATCCCAATGTCTGCTAAAGATGCATTACTGAAAACATTGCTAGTAGTTAAAAGTGTACAAACAGAAGAGATGTCTGACTCAGTTTATTGCTGAGACCTGGTGCTGCTGTAGCATGGGCGGGCAAGAAATACAACTTAAGCTGATACATTCTCCTTCCCATAGCACTGTCTACAGTCCTGTTATGCTGTATTTATAATGCATATTTTCTTTTGGATGTTGCTGTCAGGGAGAACCTAAGACAGAGAGGACTATTGCTATTTGATATTGTTTTCCTTATTTGAAATTAGTTAATAACTTAATTTTCATTCATTATACTACTTATTCTGGGGTTGGTTGGGGGGGTTGTGGGGATTTTTTTTTTTTTACCAGGTGTATGAGGTGTAAGTAAATGAGTAGGATCGGAGTGGTCGCAGTTCTCAACATGGATGTGAGAGATAATGCCAGGAAATACTTTTTGCATTGGCAGCATTCTCCCGAGGTGTTGCCCTCTCTGGATTTGTCCGTGGTACCGGATGGGGTGAATACAGACGAGCTTTACACAGTAACCTGGAAGAGACGGGAGAGGAAGCGAGGTCAGGAAACATCAGCTGCATCTGTTCTTGGGGTGAGCAAGAAACCTTCTGTGCTAGCCTCTTACTGGAGACTGTAATGATGAAGCAGAAATGCAGTCAAGGCACCAACAATCCTGAAACCAGAATTACTTGGATTGTTATGGAAAAGAGGAAAAGACAGAGTTGGAAAATACGGTCAGGAAAACATCCTCTCAGCCAAATTGAGGGCATATTTCTGATACTTTATTTCTACTGTTTCCTTCTTTTTTTAATTTGAGGTTGTTTTTCTGCTGGTTTTCAACTCCCTTCTTTCCTCCTCTCCAAGAAAAGCATAGGAAAAGACTACATCCTGCTGGTGCTGATTTCTGATACTTCTTAGTAGCAGTCTAGTTGTGCTGTAGAAACTAGAGAGGGTGTAAGATTAATCAACACTTTGCTTGAATTGAAGAGTCACAAAACCCTTACTCAAGGAAATAAAATGGTTAGTTGCGAATGCCTCACAACACAGCTGCTGTTATTACTTGCCTGATCCCCTGATTTGGACTCCATCATCAATGGCATTTCCATTATGAAAGAATCGAATGGGTCCGGAGAGCTGGCCGCTAAAAGGAGCGTACACCGTCGCTCCATCAGCACAGATGACATCCACGCCCGCATGCTTTTCTTTTCCGCTGTGCCTGAAAACATAAATACGTAATTAGAGAAGTCTGCCAGGCTTAATGTTATGTATAGATAGATCAGTTAACACAGTACAATATCTGAAGCTTGTCTTAACAAAATTTTTGCATCTTCAATGAAATTGGAAAGAAATAGTGGCTTTGATCCTTCTTTCTTTATTGCAAAATGTTTGTATTACCCTGACCTTCTTTAAAGAGGAATAAGATTTTAAATATTAAGCATATTTTTAATTTTCCCCAAGTTCATGGGGTGTTGCCAGCTGCTATAGAAAAGTACGCCTGTTCTACCCCAAAATACATCTGTGCCTGTGTAAAATAGAATCTTGTGTTTGGCATTTTCTCATTTAGAAATCTGGAAGTTGCATGATGAGGATGGACACTTCTTATAGCACCTGGGGAGAGGAGATGACAGGAAAACGCAGGGCAGGCAGGAGTCATTCTACATATAAAAGCATTTTTTGGGGATATATAACTTGTTCTGTTATGAGGTGCCTGCTTAAAGACAATGATGCTGGCAGACCTTTAGCTTGTGTAAATCAACCTACTTAGCTTCCTGTAGGCTGTTGCTGAATGTTAGTTAAATATCTGGTCTATAAGCAACAAAAATAAATGACACAAATCCTTGAAATACTTTCCATTTCCTTTACTCTGGCTGCTAATTTGTATAATGGTCTTGCTTCTTCCCCCATGCATCAGTTAGTAGCAGAGGTATTACAGCACTTCTGCGAGATTGCCAAGTAACGTCCCAAAAATGAGTAAGAGGTCCTGCAGACAACAGTCTTCTCTCATTCTAAGTCTCAGCTCTGCTTAAACTCTTTCTCCCATGTGAACATTTCATTTAGGAAAGCAACAGCAAACCCTACTGCTCCAGACTAGCGATGCCCTGCCACATTACCTGTCAGCACCGAAATGGCCACAGCCGTATCTATCGCAGCCCCGGATTTTGTTCATGGGATTCCCGCTGCAGATTTGTGCCCAGTGTCTGTGTTGTTGTTGGGGCGGATGTGCGTCCAACTGCTTGGCAAAAACTTAACGTGCAAAAGAGGAAAAGGGGAAAATTCAACCATGTTCTTAGCACTGTACAACTGAAAGTGTTAAGGTGTGAAATAGGGTGTTTAACGTGGAAGACATGAGCTCATGGGAGTTTATAATTTCGGAAACTGTAGGTAAAAGAACATTATACAACCTGCTATATAGATTTGATCACTTTTTCTTGAGGTCTTATTTTAAGGTACATACACTAAAACCAAAGTAAAGCTATAGATAAATATTTTTAATATTACCTTGTGAAATAAGTTAAACTACTTTCTTCATGAAACCTCTAAACACTTCAATATATGGCTCTAAATGCACACCTAATTCCCTATTTTATAATAGACATAACTGTGCACATTACCCTAATTCATCATAAAACTAGATTGAAAAAACTTAGCATTACTTATATTTGAGCAAATTTCAATAATTCGTTAGTGTCTACCTAAAACCAGTCAAGACCAACTGCAATATAGCAATCTCAACTCACCAGTGGACACCAAGCTGACCAGAGCGACCAGACTGAGAGCTGGCATTTTGTGGCCGTTTCACTGGTGTTCTTTGACCAAATGAAAGACGTTGAGCAGTAGCTGCCTGGCGTATTTATGTGTTTTTGAAAGTCCAAGTCTGTTGCCTTGGCCAATCAGTCTTGAGCAAAGTATTACAGCTCCAGGCAGATGGTGTTGCCATATTAGGCACTGAGGATGTCTACAAACTCTAACAGTTGTTAGAGCTGGTTGGGAAAGACAGATAAATAATTGGTCTCTTTGCACACAGTAACAGATAGGAACAGATAATCCCACATTTCAGGAAGCTCTGGTTGAACTGTTTCTTAACACCTTTTCTTCCCCCTCCTGAAGCAAAGGTGCACCTAGGCCAAAAATGGTAGGAACCAAGAATATAGTCCAGAGGACTGAATTGGAGGGAAAAGATGGGCAGAACTCCACAGTAGATGTAACTGCTTTGTCCCTCGCTGCTCTGGAATGTACCTCCTCCCCGGGTGTATATGCCCATGAAAGCTTCCTAACAGAGTGACAGAGAACACATGAAGGTGTAACGGTTGGTGTAGCATGAGTATTCACTTATGCTAAGAAATACAAGTGCTTTTGCACGGAAACATGTCTTTTTTCCTGTTTGGCTGAAATTACCATCTAGCCTGGACTTAATCCATGAAGTCTTTTCACTGAAACCCTAGTTTTTGACAACTAAATTCTTATTAAAACATCTTCAAGTTCTGAAACAAGCAGTTGCATACTGAAGTTGTATGGCATAACTGACATGGAGTTAAAAGATTCTAGGTTTTAAAATTACTCATTTAGTATCTGCTTGATTTCAGCTATTGTACTATTAAGCAGGCTCCTTAGTGTCTCCTTTAATCCTTCGGTTTGATTTTTCTGCACTGCTTACAGAAAAACATTAGATTTTCTTACAGACATGTCTTAGTTAATATGAAATTTGAGTGAGTCATGGCCCTTTCACGTAAACTATCTGATATTCCAAGCTGCAGAAACCTCTGGAAGTCCTGCAGGTTTTATTCAGAGGAGAAACAGATGTCTCTCTGCCCCACTTGTAGTTTGCAAAGAGTATCTGTACATTGTGTTTTCTGAAAATCTCCATAGAACAAACAGCTGGAGACAAATTTTTCACTTGTGGTTCCAAGCTTTTTTTACAGCCAATATTTAACCCCCAAACAATCTTTTAGCCCTCCCTGGGGTTATTACAAGTGGCTTTGCTGATTTTACCCCTGCTGCTTTCTCCCCCATTCTGCCAGAAAATACTGCTGTTTTTCATACTCGTAGCCACCAAACAAATACTTATATAAATGTTATGTCCCCTCACTCTAGTTTTGATGGGGCTTTTGGTTGTAATTTGCTCAATATAATGGAGCCTGGGCTTACAAATGCTACAAGGTGCTGGTAAGAGCTCCCAGTGAGTGTTCAGAATTTAGGGATGCTGCTTACCCCTGAACTGAAAGACTGAGTTTGTGTGACCCTTGCCAAAACCAGCCTTTGTTGTTATAAGCTGGGAGAGCTTGTGTAATATTCTTTCCAGCTTTCCAGGGTTACACACCTTCATTTGGCACTAGCTCTTCGCAAAACCCCCTCAGCTCTCCTTCGCAGAGAGAATCGGCAAGGGAGGTGGTATGGGTGGCATCTTTCAATGAAGATTTCTTGCACAGAGGTAGTAAAGTATTTCTGAGCTTGGCTAGCTTGATACTAGCTGCTGTAAGCTTTTTTTTTTTTTTTTTCCTACTGGAAACAAAGCCATTTAAAATTAAAGACTTTATTTGGGTGGTGCTTGGCCATTCCCAGTTGAGGGGTCTCCAGTGGGGTTCCTGCAATAATGATCTCTCTCAACCAGGTTTTTATTTCTTATTTATTCCTGACTGCCAGTTTGCACCAGTAGAGTTTTAAGTATCTCATTATATAAATTTTACCTGGGGCAGACCTGCCTTGAAAAGTTAACAGTTTTTACAGACTTTTGTGAACTCACATGCTCCTAATTTTACCAAGGAAGGAACTGCAGCACCTCAATCCACTCTACAAAGTCTTATGAAGAAAAGGCTGGGTCTAAAGCCAGCCAAGCTGGTAGGCATGAGGAGAGAAGTACAACTGTGTTACAGGTGCACAGATGCTGAAGAAGCTTTTCTGTGAGTCCTGTCTTGCAGTCTGGTACTTTTTAAAATAGCTCTAAGGTACCCGTTCCTTGCAATTTTTTTTCCATCTCAGAGCTGACTCCAAATTGCTTGTAGCTGTGTATGTTTTTTATATTTTCTCCATAAGAGAACTTAACAGCGCATTGTATCTTGCTCTGTTCTTTCTAAAACATGTCAAAATGTCATTTGCTACAATAATCTATCTAATGCACTTCTGGTAAAGTATTCTTAGTAAAACAGTTTTCAAGCGTATGATATTGCAGTTGGGATTTCTCGGTGCATTCCCCATCTTTCCTGGGCAAGCTGGAAAGTGCAGATCTCTTGCTTTGGGCGTGAGGAAGCCCTGAACCGAAGTTGGTGGGATTCCCGTGTTGGGCAACGGAGATGTTGATATAACAGTCGGTAGGTGCAGTTGTGAAAGCTAACAATTAGCCGCTTAGCACACACTAACAGAAGGATATGGAACAACCGGCTGGCGTTGCACAGCCCCTGGGAGATGCAGTTGCACCATTTCCTTCCCTGCAGCGGGGAGCGGGCAAGGAGATGGAGAGGAGCCAGCGTGCAGTGCTGCAAGGAGCACACTGAGAGCAAGTAGGCTGGCTTGGGAAATGCTGACTTCTTTCTCTTGCATGAATAGTGCGAGTTCCCTGTTTTGCCCCTTTTATGTTAGTAGTAACTTCTCTGGCTGTATAAGTCCCTTCGAGGTCATCTTATGGACTGAGCAAGAGTGTGGCGGGCAAATGCGAGTCTCTGGGCTGATATCAACAGGCAGGGAATGAGTTAAGCCTAATGCTGTCCAGGAGAAATCCCTACTTTGCTATTCAGCCTTTCCAAAGATACTGTGACTCTGCTGTGTAAATGACATAGTGTTTCAGGAGGGTCCACTGCTAGTTACCAGGGCTTTTGGATAGATGGTACCTGCCATGCACGTGTTCATAAACCTGGCAAACGTTAGACTAGTCCCTCTTAACATATTAATTATCTTAACATTATCTCTTAATGACAAAAGTCACATGGTAAAATGATGAAATAAGGTTTTTGGAGGAAAAAAGCCGGAAAGCTGTGAGACACACCTGGGCAATGGTAGCGGACCCTTTGAGCAGAAACATCAGCAAAAGCCAGGGCCAAACCCTGAGCTAGAGCAAATCCAACACCCCAGCCAAGGCCTGCGGTTTCCTTCTAGCTGTACTGCCATCCTCCTTTGGTTGCCCACAAGCGAGAGCTGGTTTCTCCATCATTTCCTTTACACACGTTTCAGCTCGGTGGGATTCAGCCAACCTCCAAAAACTGACAATTTGGTCCATAAAGCCCTTCCTCTTTGCAAACTCTGTGTGGCTGCAGCCCCAGTGAATTGGATAAATGAGAGCTGCACGTCTTATTTCTTGGTAAAGTTACTGTATCGTGACTGTAGGTTTGCCAGGCCTGTTAGCAAGCAATTGAAAAGGTAAATCCTCTTCCTAGATGTATCTTACGGAACAATTGGCTTTGTCCTTGGCTAGCCTGGCGTGTTCAGTGTGGAAACATGTCAATGCTGAGCACCCACCTCCCAGCATATCTGTGTGCAATATGCTATTAAAGAACTTTAAAAGCTTTTCTCTGAAAAATGAGTAATATTCTTTTGCTAATCATAAAATGAAATATGTTTTAAAAACTGTAGAAGAATTTACTTGTGCAATTAGCAGCACAGGCTTTCATGGTGAAAATCAAGCTGGCACAACATAAACCAAATTGCACTCGCTCTTTATTCAGCCTTCTGATCACTGACAAGGCTGAGATAAGAGGAATTTTGCCTCAATGATTAACTAAGCTTTGTGTACGAGGCTTTTATTGTAGTATCGCTGGAAAATCAGCAGGTTGCGCTAGCTCATCAGCCAAAAGGCATGGTTGGGCATGTAATTTTAAGTAGATGGCAGCCTGTAGGAGATCTGAGTATGTTGGCTTTCTTTTTTGCTAAGTCTGGGGTGAAGATGAAGCTGAAGTTGTGCTAGTGCACAATTCTGATTGAAGACTCCATCTCGAATTTATTTTGCCTTTATTAACATACTTGCTAAGCCTGAGTTAAGCAGGTTTTAATGAGGAGGATTGAGGAACACAAAATATTTTTTGCTACCTGTGTCCTATCTCATGGGGAGGACAAAGCTCTAGCTGAATTCTCCAAAAGTCCTTTAATGCTTGGGGAAAGAGAAGGGTATAGTGTAGATTTGGGTTGTAGCCTTAGGCAGTTAGTCTGGTACCTTGTGGTACAAACTTATAAAATACAAGCGATAGCAAGGAAAAGGATCCCTGCAGAACTGGTGCAGAAACAAAGCAATTCTGCATGGCCCAGGTTTGCTAACTCTTTTCTGAAAAGTCTAGTAGCCCCTGCTACTTCCCCCATCACCCTTTCCCCTCACCTTGAATATTTCTAGAACTGTGTTTTTTACCAGCCCTTTATTTCCTTCCCTGAGTTGGCTACAAATTGTACTTTCCCTTCCTCTACAGCCAGTTATTTAGACTGAAAAGATGAAGCTGGATTTACTTACACTGTTTGCCTCAACTGCTCTGTAACCTAAACCAGAAAGTGGTATTTACTTTTTCTTCTCTGCTGCTGGGTGACAAGCCCCAGCTAAAACTGGAAGTTTTAGCATTTGCCCTGTACCTCTCTCAGGCACCTTCAGGAGCATCCTGCATCCCTGCACCAAAGCACTGCACCTCCTTGCACTGCTGGAAAAACTCGGATTAAATAACAGCTCCCTGAAGAGGTTTGTGAAACCAGTCTGGGGAGACACCAGGAAAGTGTTGAGCTGTTGTCATTAATGTACAGGTGAAAATGTTACTTGTAGAGGAGCAAAGCTGGTGTGTTGGCTGGAGGCTCAGAGCCCTGCTCAGTCAGCAGGGTCAGCTCAGTCTTTCGTTAGGATTTACGTGGAAAAGTGGGGCTTGATTGGGACCTTCCCTTTTCAAATGTGAGAAGTTGATGACTGGGTTAAACCTGGGATTTTAACCAAGTGAAACTTAGGTGGGAGTCTTTCTTTTCTGTGGGCAACCAACTTCATGTCAAAAATTTTCAAAATTGTTCAAAACTGGTAAACACTGGGGATTCTTGCTGAAATGTTTCTGCTTTCAGTATAAGGAGAAGTTTATTTTCACAGCAAACTCAATTGTATTGACTTGCCTTCAATGTCTGGTTGCTATCTGCCCCTGCAGGTTTGGGCTCTGTATTTATAAGGACGTGCTGGTTTTTCATTTGTAGCAAAATTAAAGTGGTTCCTGGGGAAGGTGAACGGGACACAGCAGGTTAAGCACTTTTCAGAGATGTAGCAAATATTTTTCTGTGGTTTCTTAGAAGGAACAAATCTGCTGTCAGGACATACACAGCTCCCACTGAAGCAACTTCCCTGCTTATCCCAGGCTGCAGTTGCATTAATAAATACGTGAGCCTGCCGCACTTGTAGAGCACTTTAGCCCTTGGGACTCGCAGTAGCATGTTGGTAGCCTTGGCCTGAAAAGCCCTGTCCTGTTAACAAGAACTTCTTGTCCCGGGGAAGTTTTCAGCTGATTTACTAGTGGAAAGAAATGCCTCACTTGGACAAAAAGAAACCGGGGTGTGCCAAGGCAATCCTGAAGCAGGAGTCTGGGGAAAAGGAATGAGTTACTTCATGAATGTTGTTTTATGTTTTTGGTCATGGGCCCCAGGAAGGATTTGGATTTCAGCTTTATACAGGTTTTTTTTCCCCAGCTGCATTAAAAAATCAAAACCCAGCCCAAACTCTGTGACAGCACCAAAGAAATTCAAAGCAATTTGTAGTGAAGCAGCCCTTTAATAATGTGATTTTCCATATGCAAGCACAAGTGAAATCTCTGGCTTATTGAAGAAATCTTCATGTTTGGCTGCAAAGAGAGCAGAGAAGTCCAAGAGGAGTGAGCTGCAGTGCAGCTCCCTGCGGTGCTGCTGAGCATCGAGGATCCACCGCCTCCCAGGCACTCGCCTGTTCCCCGCTGCTTCAGCCTTCATCTACGAGCATAGTGGTGTGTGGGATACGATAGCAGCTCTAGAGCGTGTGTTATACCTTACTCTGAGGCTGTTTATATTCAGATAACCACCAGCATTTTGTTCATGGGTACTTTTTAGTTGGAACAACTGTCTGAGGCTCAGTGGCTTCCACTTTACTGGGGTGACTACCTATGCCTAAGCAATTTAATGAATACACAAGTGTGGGGCTTGAAGGCTTTGCCCCTGATGTGCAGCTGCCCCTTTACAGGTTGGGAGTAGGATCCGTTAAGTCGCAGTTCTGGATATGGACATGGGATATAATTCCTCGATAGACCCTTTGCATGGGCAGCAGCACGCCGATTTTCTCTCCCTTCTTGATGGGGCCGCTGTACTTGATAGGTTTGATGTAAAACATCTTAATGCAGAATCCTGATAATGGGAGAGAGAAGAGGGGGAAACTGTTGCTCTTATGAAATGGTTTAAGTCTCACAATGTTACAATGTTCAGTAGCAAAATACAAACAACAATAAAATGAGGAGAGATTCAGCATCAGAAAAAGTTACAGAAAATGCTGTGTTGCTCCTATAACATCAAGAAGAGAGAACAGGAAAAGAAATAAATTAACATGGAGGAGGGTGGGGAAGGGGATTGAGGTGGGTAAAACTGCATGAGCAAGTCAGAGGCTGTTCCTTTAATTATCTAAAATGTGCAAAGGGGCCAGCTTCATCCTTTGACCTTTTTTTAATTGACGTGAAATCCTGTAATCCTTTCCATCAATTTTCCTGCATTAACAGAACCTGGATTTCAAAGTTAGTTTTCACTTGGATTCACATGCAAACACACTGCAGTTTGGGTTGGGTTCATGATTTTTGGCTCAGTTTAAAGCTCTATAAACGAATCAGAGTGTTTCACAATCAGGCTTTGCAAGACGCATGCCTTTCAGCCCTGGTACCTGATCCTGAAAGCTGGACTCCGTTGTCGATGGCATTGCCGTTTCCGTAGGGCCTGGCTTGTTTGTCAATCTTCCCCGTGAAGGGTGCGTACACCACGGAGCCATCCTCGCACACCACGTCCACTCCTCTGTGCTTCCTCCCTCCTCTGAAGAAGAAGAGCAAGGCAGGTTAGCCCGTGGCAGAGCGCCTTGCCAGCTAGAAACCCTCCTCTTGCCCATATTTTCATGCTTATTTCTATTTTAAGAAAGTTTCAAGCGCAGCTATTTCCTGTCATCCCAGCCCAGGACCTGGGGTCGTTGTATCCACCGCAGCCCTGGGAGTCGCAGCCTCTGATTTTGTTTGCAGGTTGACTTGAGCAGATTTTCGCCCATTGTGCTGTAGTAGCTAGAAAAGAAGAAAAGAGAAGAACAGAAGATGAAACCCACAAGCTAGAAAGGGAATTTCCCAGCCCGTGGTGTTTAGTCAATAGCAAGGTCCCTTTGGACTTTTCTGTGACCAGGGATCAGGCTTCAGGGAACTAGAAAGCTGTTCATCTTTTAATGCAAGTTAATTTTAGGATGTAATGAAACATGCTTATGCTTTGTCCAGTGACATTTGAGGGTACTTAAAGCAGCGACGTCAAAGCAAAAATGCAGAACAAATAGATCTGGAAGGGACATCGCAGAGTGACCCACTGCTCTCCCATTGCCCGGGGCAGACGTGTTGTGCTGCGTTCACATGGCAGGCGTGGGGCTGGAGCGACGGGATCTCTCTGCCTGGAAGGTGACCTGAGCCACCCAGGATCTTGGGGTACTGAACTGTAACTGTAAAAAATAGCTCTGAGAGACCCACCGAGTCCATTCCTACTCCCTAATGTGGGATCCAGTCAAAAATACAAGCTGTCATCTAACTTCAACCAATTGCATTTTGTATCTCCCAGTGTTTCTATATTGCTGTTTCAAAGTAGCAGCCGGTAAGGTAACATCCTGGAATTTTTTATTCCAGACTCCAGCTATCATCACCCACAGTCAAACCCCACGCTGATCCTATTCCCCCAGGGATAGGGCAGAAGGGGGGAAAGGCAGGTCCTGGTTTGGTACCTCCTACAAGGCTCTAGCAGCCCTGCTCCCCCCACCAAAACTACTAGGGTTTCCCATGGGATGCTTTAGCAAGAATGGGGCTGGTCTAGCAAGAAGCAACAAGTTGAGTTTTATTCGCGGGTGTGAGCAGCTCGGCAGGCTCCATCCCCGTTGGGCTCTGGGATTATACACAAACAGGGGAAATGATGTGCTGGCACCAAAGGTCTGGTGCTAAAAGGGTGCAGGAAATCTAATGCCTTCCTCAAGCAAAACGGCCCTTTGTTGTAGGTAGTCTTCATTTATTTTAGTGAATTGTGTGTTCTTTGTGAAATCAAAGGTGATGACATTAAACACAGAAACATCTCTGGGAACATTCTATGCTCAGCGGGCTGATCTTTAAGTAAAAGGCTTTTAAGAAAACATGCATGCTGTTAGTAATTGATATGCCTCAGCTGATTCTTTCTCATTCAGTCAACATTATTACTCCAACAAAATTTTGCCACAACTCTTTATCATATCTAAAAAGGATTTTTCTGTGGAGGTTTCTGTGCAATGAAACTATGCTATTTTCAAAAGTAAAAAAATGGCAGAGAACAAATCAGTTCCTAAATCCTTACAGAAACACTTCATTAAAAAAGACCAAGAAAAAAAAACCCAAACAAAATAAAAAAACAGGAAGAAAAAGAAGGCAGGTTACAATGAGCAATGTTTACTAAAATTCAGCTAACTCACCACTGGAGATCGCAATCACGAGTATGACTGCTGTGACTCTGCTCATTTTCATGTGCCTTGAGAGCTCTGCTTTCAATGTGAAAGGTCTAAAATACTTTGCTTTCTATTTATACATCCCAACAGAGGCTGTATCCAAATTTTTCCAGCCAATCAGAAAATTGATGTGGCCTTAGTTATTTACTTGCAGATTCAGGCCAACAGCGAGAACTAACAGCAGCCCTCGAGGTATACCACCAGCCTGGCTAATTGGCAGTGTAGAGGCTCCAACTTATTTAGCAATAGCAGCTACGTGGTTTTGTTTACAACAAAACTGTGAATATTAAACCCAAATTTTAAGGACAATTTGTAACTATTCCTGCCTATTGCACAATCCTGATGTTTAGCAAGATAACTTGGGTGGAGAAGGGGAAAAGAGTTCAAATGAACTGACAAAAATATCTGGGCACATGGGTACCTTGCCCTCCTGCCATGGCTGTTGCTTCATGGAAAGAAGTTCAGCCAGGTGGACACAGCTCTGTGCCACGCATCACACCCAGCACCATACTGGAGAAATCTGATTAGGCGATCTGTGAAATGAGACCCTTGCACCCCGTTTTTATTTGCCAGCTTCATTAATGCCTCCCCAATATTGCCATGTTGCTGATGATGAACCTTCAGTGTTAACAGTGGGAGAGACACATGTTTACAATCTTCCCTGTGCCTGAACGGAAAATGTTATGAACCCTATAATATTGTGGTTGAGCAAAATTACAGGAAATTGAAGAAGAAGAGAACACTGGAGCAGGAACAGGGCTACCTCGAGTGTTGTTTCTGGGAAGGGAGGGAATGCGATGCCCTGGTTTACAGCCAGGAGCTGGAAGTTGTTTGTCTTCTTGGCTCTTTGGCCACCCAGCCTGTGCCACTGGGAGCCACTGACCGTTTTGTTTCCCTGTGCAATAAAAACTGAGAGCCCAGGTTAGGTATAGGTTTGGGTCGGGGCTCTCAGCTGGGATGCTGTGCCCTTGCTCTGTCTCTTTCATGGCACCAAATGGGTGAAGACTAGCCTTATGTCCCAAAACAGAATCAAGAGCTGTTCTGCTGCATAGGATTCAAACCCATCTTTGCCGGAGATGGAAACATCAGTGGCCGGTGGATGCCACTGAACAGAAGTTGTATTTCACGGGAGAAGAAAGTGATCCCATCAGGATGTCTTCAAAACACATGTGCTACCTTCTCCTTTCCCCTTCTCCCAGTGAAGTGTCATCCAACTATGTCACTTGTGTCTGTCACACAGTAACAGTGACAGGGTAACAGCTTGGCTTGGACAAAGCCAACACCTGAACCCAGCTGAAGCCTGGCTGGAGTGGACTTCATCGCTTGGTGGAGACCCCATGAGATGTTTCAGCTCCAGACAGCCCACTGCAAATGAGCCAAGACGAGGAGGAGAGTCATGCCACTCCTGCTACACGAGGGGTTTTAAACCTGCTGCCACCTTCCTACGCCCTGCACCCCCATTTGAATCCCTGTGTGATTTTTTTCACCAGAAGAAAGACTCCTGGTTTACTGTTTTCCTGCTCATCAGGTGTTATGTGTAGAGAGGGAAAAAATCTTATTTGACAGTAACGTTTTGAAACGATATGTTTAGACAGAGTATGTAGGAAAAAATGTCACAGTTCCTAGCTCTCTGTGCAATGCTTCTCGTGCCCGGGGCTCAGCTAAACCAATCCACATAAATTGCATTTCTTAAATTCATTTTGTTAACTACTGATTTTGTTAGAGACCTACCAATCAAGATTAAACAGGAGAAAAGAAGGAGTGAAGTAATTCTGTGCATTTCCTCAGAAGCTCAGAAAATGAGGTTTTTTTCCTAATCTGTTACTAATAAATATCCTGAAGGCCAGGTACATTCACAGCCCATCCAGTTTCAAGTTGCAGGCTCGGTTTAGTGCAGCAGAGGCAAATGTACCATGGTGAGATGCAACAGGAAAACCCACCAGCTTCAAGGGCATTCTTCAAACACAACAAGGTCTCTTGGCCATCGGCCCATGCCATCGCTGATATTCCCCTGACTCATGGGAGCAGCCACAACAGCTAACTTCTGTTCATGTCCTAAATTAGCAGTGTCACCAATACACTTGGCCATGTAGACTGTAGAAAATGTGCATCTGCTCTTGTGTCACCCTGGGAAATTTGGGTTAAGAGCTTTTTGGAAATCTGGATTCCCAAGTTGGATATTGGTTTCTCCAGGGTCTTGAACAATATTCCAAGGACTGAAGCAATGCATGCAACCTACCAATTCCTTCACATTTTACTTGTTGCTAGCTGTAGCTGAAGTTGTTTTTTTTTTCTTTGCAGAAAAACCAGTTGCAGAAAGGTGGCAGCGATTGGCAGTTACTTTGCATTGATGGCAGGTGTGTGGAAGAGTTAGAGCAGGACACGGGGAGCAAAATCAAGGGTAGAGTCTGTGCAATACAGGTAATGAAGGATGCCTGTGTTGGGGAGGAGGTGGGGGAAAGCTGTGTGGGAGGTAAGTGAGGCAGGACAGGGCTTTTCCTCTACTCACATGGTGCTTGGAGCCACAGAGAAATAGAGGTAAAATGCATGTATGGGATAGGCAATTCTCTTTAACAGTAGCTGCAGAGCCTAGATAGCATGTATGTCGGGGGGTAACCCAAACATTGTAGGCTTTGCAGGACACCCTGTGGTTTATGAATACCCACTGTGCTGTGTTTGGGGGTAACGCCCATGGGGAAGGTGGGTGCCTTGCTTGCAAAAGGGTGAATAAGTAGCAAAATGGTAAACTACTCACATGCTAGTAAGCACTACAGTGCAATCAAATTAAATGTAATTTGAGTAAGATTAAATTTAAAAGATAATGACATTAAATCCTAGCTCCAAAGCTCGTCAAACTCACTAAAAGCAATTTCCAAAATTGTAACCATGCTGGGATCTAATAAAATTTTCATTAAAGAGGAAGTGTTTGACTCAGCCTGTCACTTAGCAATATAAGGGGTTGTTTTCCCCTGTTATGGAAGGGATGCAAATAGCTGTAATAGTTTCCTTTCTGTTTTACCAAGTACCAAGGCATGACTGAGTTTGTTGGCAATGCTCTAAAGGCTGTGAATTCCCACTTAACTTATGCTGAAAATGCTCTTTGCTCCTACCCCTTCAATTCTGAGCTTTTGGTACCAAAGATGTACTGAAGCTCACAGCCTGCTCTGGTTTTAGCTTTAGCACACTTACCCAGCATATAAACCCAACAGACAGGAGCCTTCTCATTTTCTTCTATTCACCAGTTAGTACAACCTGAAACATCTCAATATGCTTAAAAGACTTTTAGATTCAAATAGAGTGAAATCCCTGGGTATGGGTAGATTGCAGTGAAGAAGAGAGGGCAGTTTGGTTACCTAAATGTCAGATTTTGGAAATATCCAGGTTTTGCAAGATTCTAGTTCGATTTCTAACATGAAATTAAGGGAAGTAAGCCCCGAAGCATGGTACTACAGATGCCTATTATCAACGTCTCATTTTTCTTCTCTTTTTTTTGATGGTGGCAAACACCACACATGAGCCATTCAAGGAGGTGATGAGATGTAATCCTATGTGCCAGCACACTTTTCCTCTTGCTGGCCTGGGTTGTGTTGCCCACGTTTCCTAGAGACTGCCAAGTCCATAAAAGGCAACTTGAATTAATCAAAAAGCTATGTGGATAACAACTTATTGCTTCTGTTAATTATGCTTATTAAAAAAAAAAAATTGGAAGAACAGGGCATTCTAGAGAGCACTCTGGTGTCCAAAAGCAGCTGTTTCATCCGCCTCCCCTCCTCTGATAACATCTTGGACCTTTAAAGAAATAAGAATTAGTTTATCACCAAAAAGTCTTTTTTTAAAATTATTATTTCTTATTTTTGTAAGAGGAAACATTTTTGTTGTTAGCATGTAAAGGATTCCTGAAATGCAGCATCCAGCTGGTGTAATGGGCACTGAGGGAAAGGATGGTAATGAAACCCAATTTAACTAATGAGTATAATTTACAGAGACTTTATTGCAGAGTTCTGTGGGAAATAGTTTAGAAACATTCAGCCTGTGGAAAAGAAGGGGGTTGTGGTTCCTCAAAAAGCCTTGCTTCAATCTGTAGAAACACACAGTCATTTTTGTATTAGTTAATGTGAGCAACGGAAGATGCTGTGTGCAATCATGAAAACGCCCTTGTCTCTCCAGCGCTTCCCTAGCTGACGGAGAGCTGCCTCCAGGCTGTCCTGCGAGATGCCCCTCCGAGCCCAGGCAAGGTGTAATTTGTGACTCTCAGCACCCAGTCTTTAATTTAGTCTGTTGTTAGCTTTAAACCTTGCAGTTTTACCCTGCAGAGCTTCCTGTTGGCTCTTGCAAAAGGAAATTTCTTTGGGGTCCCGGGTCCCCGTCAGCATAGCAGGGTGCAATGGGACGAGGTGCGTGGTCCTGTGTCCCTTCCTTCCCATTGCGATGCGTCAGCCCTAAGATGCTTGTCGTGTCCCAGGGAAATGGTCACTCTCTGTGTATTCTCCATCAGTGGCCTTGTCTCTGCTCTTGTCCTGTTGCTGGGTTTGGGAGTATTTTGGGATGTTGATTTTTTTTTTTTTTTTTTTTTTCCTTCCAAAAACCCTATTGAACAAGAGCTCCCCTTGGCACTGCTGGGTTTATCTGGGAGAAGCCTGTGGAAACCTGGTCGCAGCCAGGTCTCGGCTTTGGACACCCTGAGAAACGGGGAAGGGCAGCACTCATCCTCCAGAGCATCAAGATGTTTGTGAGATGAACTGGACTGTGCAGGGGATGGTGAAAATGGCTGAGCTGCCACTGCCCTCTGATGGAAAGCAGGCGAATGCAGTCCTGCCGAGCAGCCTGTCCTTATCTCCCTGGATCTTTATATCTGGGTATATAGATAGAGATAAAATGCCTGTGTATGTGTGTGTATATATATATTTGTCACCTGTACTGCTCCTTCTCCTCTGCTTAAGGGAAGCCCAGCCCCAGTGCTGCGGTTTATGGGGATGCTCATCAGCATCTGCCCTCTGGGACTGGGATGAACTGGTGTGTGCAGCCACTGCCTGCTTAGATGCCCCCTGATCCTTTTTTCTTTCTTTTTCTGGTTTGCGTGTGCAATCCCTGCCATGCCCGTGTGCTGAGGAAGGGCTGTGTACTGCAGAATGAGTCCCTTGCCTCCTCTGGGGACATGCTCTTCATCTGATATGAAATGCTGACCTGGTGGCTGCTATTAGCAGAGGTTCGTGGGCAGAAATGGAAAAGTCACTTTGCTTTTCCTTCATTGCAACATCTGTTTGTCCCTGCACCTCCTGCCATCCAAGGTTGTGCTCCAGCACCTTTGCTTTCATTTGGAAGAAGGAAGAGACACATTTATCTTGCTTCAAATAGTTTAATTCAAAATTCCAAAACGGGTCTTGTGGTGCCTAGGGTCCCAAATCTCCCCTGTCCACATACCCTAGCCTCCAGGATCAGCCCACAAACAACTTCTCAGTACTTTTGCAGTTCTCCATGCTGTTAATGCCATATACTGGATATTTAAATATGAAAGCACGTAAAGTTGACTATAAAAATAAGTGATACAGCTTTTGTGGTCAGCAGATTTTCTACACTTGAAGAGGAGCTGTTGTTGGATTTTAAAAAGCTGCAGACAGAAAATGCAGTGCAGGAGTTGAGGCTGGTTTTGCTGATAGGCAAAGGCAGATACCGCCTATGCCCCTTACCTTTGGGCTGGCAGAGCCCTGCCCTCACTAAAATAAAGACTGTGTGGGAATGGCCCCTTGGCAGGTCTCTGAATGGAAACCATGTAATTATAAACCACTGTCTAGCCTAAAGTGCTGCTAAGTGTTTAAGCTATCGTATTTCCACGGCTCATTCAAGGGTATTTTTAGTGTTGGCGGAAAAAGTTGCTGACTCTAGGTCAAGTAATGCCTCCTAAAGTCTATGGTCCTGATTCAGGAAAATTAACCATTTGCTTAAATGTTTGTTATGATGAAGCCTCTCTCCCTTCCTCTGCCCAAGCCTTTCCATGGAAGAGGATTGGGCCTGGAGAACAGGCATGGAGAAGGAAGACCGTCTTGCATTAACATTCAAAATAGAAGAGTCTGCTACTGCTAAAATGTAGAAATCTGTCTAAATATCATTTCTCTTACATACTTCCATTGCACATACCTGCTTTTGCCAGAGTGGAGGCAAGCAGCAAAGGAGCTGCTTCCCTAGGCAGTGCCTTGGCTGAGGCTGTTCAAGGGTCATGAATCCAGCTGTGTGGCAGAGCTGGCTCCAGAGCTTTGATTTGTTTGTTTTTAACACAAGTCTATTGGTAATGATGGGAAGACATCGTTAAACTGTCACTCACCTGGCAAAGAAAAAAGCCAGAAGTTGGAAGTTTGTGCAGTATTTGTTATCCCGTTTGTGTGTTTGGTGATTTATTGCTCCGTGGTCATGGCTGATAGTTTCCCTCATGTCACTCTGGTTCCTTGTGCTCAGGGCTGTGTGAAAGCCCACTGAAGGAGAGATCTGTGTACAGGGTGAGTGGGCTGGCCCCGGAGGAGGGTGAAAGCGGCAGGGAGGCCACGTTGGCCAGCACCACGGGTGAAGGGCTTAGCCTGCTTTTTCACAGGTGTCATGGAGGAGCAAACATCCAGGGGACATCTGAGGAGGGTCGTTGGATGACGGAGAAGAGCTCTTCTGCACATGGCTGAGCAGGGGACAGGACAGGGGAGCAGCCGGAGAGTTTGCTGTTGGCAGCGAAGGTGAGCGATGCTGGCAGATTGGAGGTGGGCGCTGATGGCTTGACAGCATGTGGGAGATGGCCAGTGTAGGGATGAGCTGTGATGAGCCTTGAGATGGAGATGAATCAACACGTTTGACATAACAGAGGGGGATCAACGGAGAGAGGAGTGATGTGGTTATGCTGACAAGTCAGAAAATGAGCCCAGGCTCCTCTGAGTGAGGACATATCCTATGTGAGAGCCACAAACGCTGAAGCTGGGGTGGACTATTGAAGTCACCCAAATGAATTCTAGTTTAAACTAGAAAAATAATCCCATTTAATTTAAACACTTGTCAGTGAGTATCCAGCAGCAACTCTTGCTTCTGGGCGACTAACCTCAGAGATGAGGATATGAGCAAGTCCAGGGTCCCCCTTGATGCATTTGAGGTGTCACAGCTGCTTTGTGATACCTTAAATGCCACTTCCAGTGGTATCAGCCCCTCACTGCTGAACGCAGGCTTCAGGTTTGATAACTATGCTTCACCATTAAGAGAGGGTTTGTAAGTAACTCCTACTTGTGCCATTAAATCCACAGTTCATTCCTGCCCCCGTGTTTTATTGCTTGGGTTGCTGATAACTTTCCTGTATGGCTTCTCTCGGAAAACAGTCTTTCCTGCTAAGCATTTCCTTCCGTTGGCACATGAGGGTTAATTAAAACCTCCCTAGGATTTGTTGCTTTGATGCAATGAAGGCTAGGGAAGCTTTTTTTTTTTTTTTTTTTTTTTTCATTTTAAGAAACAATCAAGTGTCTGCAGGTAGTCTGCATGTTCCTGCGGCTCTGATAAGAGATTCCTACTTGTTTGCAAGGTCCTTCTTGGACACAGCTTTGGTTTAGTTGGTTGCGTTGTGAAATGGAGGAGACCTGTGGCTCTGGAAAGCCTTGTAGATGAATGGTTTGTTCTGGAAACCCAGAAAGCTTTATCTCAGGCCATGGTTATCCAGCTCAGGAGCTGGATGATGCCTTTCAGTTTTGCCCCATTGCCCCTGAGAAGTAGACCATGTCCCACCAAGAGCCGTGGGGTGAGTTGAGCTCACGCAGGGCTGTGGATCCCTAAAATGTGGTGCAGGGAGGAGGATGCCCTGGGCTGTTTTGGCTGGCTGGTGAGTGCTCCCTGGGCAGCAAGGGGTGCTTGACCACTCTCTGGTATTCCTGACCCAGACATGCCCAGACCAGGAGTGTTAGATGCATCTCCCCTGTTTGCTCCTGGATGCTGCTGCAAGGCTGTCCCCTGAGCTGCTTTGGGTGCCTAGGCTAACAGATGTTTAATTAGCTATTGCTGGGAGCAAACTTGTCAGCTGCCCATTCACTCATAGTCATGGCTGATACTGGATTTATCATTCCTGGTACCCAGCACACAATTTGCACCACTGGTCATCCCTAACTGGGATGAGAGCTGCTTTGAAGCACGTTGTGGTTTCATCTGTGCTGTACAATTGGAAAGACATCTTCAGGAAAAATGAATTTCTCTTGTACAGGACAACGTGTAATGTATGCAGCTTGTCTAAAGTTTGCCTAAAGGTCTCCTCTCGGCAGTGCCCGGCAGAGGGTGCAGTGGCTTTTCATGTCCGCACAGCTGGTTTTCAGGGAAGGGTCGTCTTCACCGCTTACTTCTGTTTATTCTTTTTTTTAAAGGGGAAAAAGGGATTGAAGGGGCCTTCTGCTGTCTGAAAACTGAAATTATTTAATGCCCATATCAAAAACAATCGCTACGTAATTTTAAAGAAAAGTATAGCAGTATTACAGTTCATTCAGAAAACATGCTGATATCCAACTATGTGAAACGTTTGACAACAGGCAATGGATGGGAGGTTTATAAGTGTCCTTTTATATTTAATTTTATATGCTTTTATGAAGCCTTTACATATCAAATTGTGTTGGGGTTGTTAAAATTTTGTAATGCTTTTTGGGGTGTACTGTTCCTAGTGTTTGTAGCAAGGGCAGGATATCGCTTTCCCTGTGTTGCAAGTTCTTGGTATCACAGATGCCCCAGGAGAGCATTACCTCGTGGATCATTTGAATCTTTAGACTTGCTTTCAAAATGCACATACTGTGAAAAATTAGCTCTCCTTTAGATCAAGTATGAAACCTTTCCCTGTGCTCAATGGCTGCTCCTTCCAGTGTCTGTATGGACCGAGATGAGCTTTCTCCCCTGGAATAACAAGCTTTAAAAACTGTCCACGCAATACACACAGTTGGGCAGGAAGAACTTGATACCGCAATTATGAAGCCCTCCTTTGTAGAACTGGGTTCAGAAGTCGCTTGGTTATGATCCTTATATCAACCGGTCGTGAATAATTTCTCTGCCACCAAGGGTCAGCCAGGCAGCACCGGAGAATTGCCAACGATCAAGCAGTTGCTTTGGCCAAGCAAAGTCTGTTTTGATACTTAGAAAAAAAAAAAACAAAAAAACCAAAAAACCAAAAAAAACCCCAACCAAACAACAAACCCAGACATTGGTCATACAAAAAGCCAGTGGGTGTTTTGCCCCTGCTTGGGCAGGAGCAGCTAGTGTGAGTTGGGCAGCCTAGCTATGTGCTTGCCCAGGCATGCTACTGCCTTTGTACGCCGGCACCCGGTGAGAAGTGACAGAGGATAATTTCACTAGATTAGACCAGGGCTTGATGCTGAAGGCTGAGTTGATCAAGGCCTTGTTATTCTCATAGCAGTGGGCTTTTGTGCTGAGTTCACCCACTGGCAAGCAGTGCAACACGAGTGCCAAGTCTCCAGAAGGTCCCCAACCCCTTGGTAGCAGTATGGGGATTTATTTATTTTATAGTGCCAGTTTTGATTGACAGAAATTGGCATGGGCATAATGAGGACTGCTGCAAAAATGATCTGAGGGTTTGCAAAATCTGCTTTTTGCAAGCATCCAGCGTGTAAACCGGACATCTTAAACGGGATCAGGCTTTCGTGGTCTCTTTAACACCTGGAGCATTGCAATTCAGCGCAGCCTAATTGGATTCAGCTTCCTAATTCAAGTCTATATTCTCTTCATAATGAGCTACAGATCTTACAAAGATTATTGACGGGATATCAGTGAGTGTGTTTATGAGCAATGTGCCAAATTTATTCCTCTTGCAAAGGAAGAGAAGCCAAGACCTTGGCAATGCTGTGTGCTGGCTGCACCCAGGCAGAGCACCCTTCATCACCTTAGCTGCTCTAACAGCCGTGTGCATTAATCTAATGATGGCCAAAAAGTGATCTAATTCCTGCAGGAACTGCACCGAGCAATTCAGCTCCCGTATTCAGACCTGCTTCTCCCACTGACATCTTAGGGCCATGCCAACAACATCAGCTCAGGTCTGGGTACAGCCTGGGACCATGTGCTCTCCTGCTCAGGGCTGTTTGAGGTATCTATTTATTTTGAGCTGTCTCTAGACATCATTAAAGGGCTTGCTAATGTGTTTGAAAAGCCTATTATTTCTCTAAAGGAGACAATTCCCTCATTTAAATGTGACACTTTGTGTTTCTGTGTGCCAATATGATCCTTGTTGTTACACCAGGACTTGGACAGCTTCCACTGGACCTGCTCAGATGTGTTGGGCTCAGATGATCCGGCTGCAAGTAAGAGGCATAAATTCCACAGCTCCTTGACACTGTTCTTGTGGTAGAAAGAGAAAATGAGTCATTTCTGCTTCCTCTTTTCCTTCCCAATGAATGGGCTGAGAAGTTGGGTGGACTTCCCACATCTCTGAAAGCGGAAACCAGGCAGATGCTGGTCAGTATTCCTGCTTCCCCATTACTTGTGCTGTGAGTCAAAGCTGACCCCATAGGAAGTGGCAGTATTTTAAATTTTGATGGTCATTTCTCTGTAGAAAGGCTGTGAGCCCTCCTCTTGCTGTTGAGAATGTCCCAGAAAGCTGTGGCAGAGCAGTACAGAGGAACCTCATCTCTGTAGGAAGATGGCATCAAAGCAGGTTGGGATGAATTGATGGGGAGGGCAAGATGAGATAATTTCTCCCATTTCTCAAATGAAACACTCATTTTCCTTCTTCCTTGCCTCCCATGGCCCCTTGGTTCAGAGTGGAGCTGTGGTGTGCCTCAGCGACTCTGTTTCAGCAAATGCCCCATGGGATGCTCTGCATGATTTGAGCTCTGATCGTATTTCCAATTGGAGAAGGAACCAAAAGGAGTATGAAGGCCCCTGAGAAACCTTCCTATGAGATTTCTTACAGTCTTGAGGAAACTAAAAATCTTACTCAAACATGGGGGGAAGAAGAGGGGAATTGCCAGGGCTCTTCTGCAATGAACTGGAGGTGTGAGCTTGCCTCAGGCAAATGGCTGCCCACTGCTCAGCTCTGATGATAAAGAGTCCTGAATAACCTTCAGCCAACTCTTGCCGGTAATTAATAGGTGACTAATTAGTACTTGTAAGTTGGAGTCCGTAGCGGGTAATTCCCTAATGATCAAAGCAAGCCGAAACCATGGCTTGCAAGCGCGCTGACTGAGCTGCATCCTGCGCTCTCCATCCCTTCAGGGAAGGAAGCCTCATTCCATCAGCTCACCGTGCTTCCTAGCAAAAAGTTCAAATCCTAACTTAACTGTATACATTTTCTTCAAAAATGATGAAGCAATGTTTTCCTACTGAAATGTTATTCCACCCCTCCCTGCAAGCGAGCCTTCATTTTCATTTTCTTTGAAAAACATACATCTCATTTCAGCTCTGTCTCTGTACTGGTCTCAATCTTTTTGCATTTGCAGTTAATTTCCTACTTCAAAGACAGACAGAAAAGTCTTTGATTTACTAGATTGGCTAAATTCAATATCTTTCCCAGAAACAGTGGCTCAGTGTTTCCTAACAATAAGTTCAAATGTTTGAATGATATAATTTCCTCACTTCTGACACTCATCAAAATCAGTGTATTGTATCCAATTTGGTCTCCTTCATATCCCTGTGGCAAGCTTAGCATAAATTTTATCCACTTTAAACAATAGTTGTGTTTGCCACACAGTGTCCTAGAGCTGCAAGGTCTGATTCGTGATATGAATAACATGCACAGTTGGACACCTACATTAAGTATGTATGATGAGATCACTTCCAGTAAAATCTTGAAATGCAGTAATGTGAAAAACATCTGGTTGTTGTGCATTTGATTTAATGTTGGAAGTCTTGGACAAAGAGACTATACATTTGTTAATAAGTTCTGTGCTTTATGGAGGTTTCCATGCAATTTACTCATTAGAGTTCAAAAGCAGGAAATTATACAACCTCTTGATTGAAATTAGCTTATTAGAGATCAAAAGTAGGAAAATATATGATCTCTTGGTGGAAATTAGTTATTGCATTGGGGTTTTTTTCAAAAAAAGTCTGAATATAGCATAGCTATTCCCTCCTATGAACCCACCACCGATGCAATATGTGTGTACTTGTTTAGGCACATGTATGCCAAAAACAAAATGGGAAAAAGGTTTGGATGTTGGGAGTTGGCCACACAAAGCCATGTTGATTCCTTAGCTGGAGATGCTGGTGCGTGTACAAGGGGTGAGGCCAGAAGAGAGGATCCCGGGGTTCCCATGGCACAATCCTGGGGTCCATGCCAAACATTTCAAGCCGTGTCGGGTGGCTACGTGATGTCTCTTCCCCGAGCCAGGAGAAGTAAGGATGAAGCACCATCTCTCCCATCACCCCTCACCTGGGTTAGTCCCTGCCATCACCTCTGTGCCTCTGGCAGAGCCGGGCAGGGACCGGCGCAGGGCTTGGCTGCAGCCCTCTACTCCGGGCAGTCGTGCAGGAATGACTTGGTGTCTGTGTCTCCCCGGCAAAAATGTACAGTATGTTTGAGGCGTATCAGTAGTGAGCCCTGGTAACCATGGAAATCCGGCTGTTTAGCAAATTGTAGAGAGGAAAATTCAACAGAGATGGCCAAGGAGGTGAATTAGAGCTGCCCCTTGGCAAGCACGACATGAAACTTAGTGGGTTTTTTCTTTTTTTTTTTCTTTTTTTTTTTTTTTTTTTTTTTTTGAAAAAAAGTATGTATGCATGTGAAATTTGTAATTTTTAATTCATTGCTGTCTGCTCTGAGATGTGGAAAATATTTGCAGAGGCGTTGCGATGTCTCCCACATTTTGTTTGCGGTCCCGCCTTGCCTTGCTGAGATGGCATCTCCTTGCATTGTGGGTGCTGCCGTGGTGAGGTGTCCCTCTGCCCCCTCCGTCTGGCAGGAATGTGCTCTTGGCAGCCCCGAATTCACGTGCTCTGAGGGCAGATCCCCAAATACGGGGAAAAAGTTGCTGGAAATACTGCCAAGGGCCAGTTACTGCTTTAGTTGATTTAGTTGAAATTGTTGTGTAGTATATTCTCTCTCTCATGCTGCTTAAAGGTGCATTTGTTTCTGCATTTTATTTGGTGCTGCCGAGGATTTTGCTGCAATAATCCTTAGTTTCTTATAAATTGCTATATATTTATATACTGTATTATGATTTTAGTCCCTATAACCTCTGCTGTAGAGAAACACTGATGGCAATACAGCTCTGCAGCAGTCACTGCATTGTCCTTAGAATTATGGGCAGCCAACCAAGCATAATTCAAGCAGTTTATTCTGAAGAACAAGTTATTTTGATCTTCCCTCAGGCTGCCTTTTGGGGACACAGATACACGACTCCCTTAGCTTGGGCACAGTGGGGATAAATAGGACCAGTTTCCACCCGATGTGCAGTTCCCCACCAGAAACAAAGGTGTAAACCTTGGGAGTTTTTGTAAACCTTGTTCTGACCAGTCATTTTTAACTCAGTCTGTTCTGGCTTTTTACCTTTTGGGTCCAGCAGTGTTTCAAACGCAGCTGAGGTTCAACTCGTGGCATCCCTATGCATGGGCTGGGGAAATAGCTGAGAAAACCTGTCCTCTGGATGTGCAGACAATTACAAATGACCAATTACTGGAAAATATTCTTCTAATGAAACCGTCTGTATACAGTCTGACTCATGTAAAAGCAGACTAAGATGACAAGTCACCTCTCATGTTTAAAAAAACTAGGTTAGCCCCATGTATAAATATTCTTTTCAAGTAGCCCCATTACTATATACCTAAGGCATGTTCTGCTGAGCCCGCTGTGGGTCAGTTCTCATGAAAGCACAACCAAGGCACAATAATCCCAGCTACTACAGAACATCTGCTCTATGTTTTCACATGATTTATGGTAACATGTTGCAAACATATATGCATGTGTGTGTATATATATATATAAAAGAAAGAATAATACATTAGCACCGATCAAAAATCCGCTCTTTACTCTAATGCCAATGAATGTATTTTTTCACATGTCATAAACTACTTGTTGTCCAAATTCCTACATGGCATACTTACATAATAAAATAAGAAGAAAACACCAACTCCAGTGATCATCTTCAAAACCAACTGCATTTTATTTTTCTACATTAAAAGATCATGGAAAGATTTATATACAATATTTCTTTATTCCTACAGTTACCCAAGACTAAGGTACATAGCAGGAATACAGATCAGCTTTGGACTATATGAAATCATTTATCTTCTTGTAATACCAATGAAGGTCTCTAAGTATTTAAAAGCTTACAGGGTTTACAATATTGTCTCAAATTCCTCACATTAGGCTCTTCATTTCCTTTTTATTCTGAAAAATGTGATAGCCCTTGGAAGAAAGGGAAATGTTTTTTCTAGATAAAGAGAAATCTGAGCTATGATTTAGCAGGAAATTTTCTTGATGAGTGTCTTACAGACTAGATTTTACAATTTCTACGCTTTTGAGTTTACTTCTCACTCTAGCTTTCTTTTCTGTTGTCATTTAAATGGGAAGGACTTTTTCTTCCTCCTTTTCTGCTTTTTACAGTCTAAGCAGAACAAGAGGCAGTGCCAGAATTTCCCAGTGTGCAGATAAAAACGGGAAAGTCAAATTCTAACTGTAAAAAATGAAAAAATCCTCAGTGAAGATGCCCAAGGGTCTCAGGCAGTACTTAGGCCAGGTACTCAGCTAGCATCAATGCATACGAATTGTTGAGCACCAGTGAGACGTCTCCATTTCATGGTGCTGCTGGTTCGTTAGTGTTGGTATTACGCTGGGGTTTATAGTCTGGTGAACCTGCTCGCAGTGGAGAGCACAGGCTTGGCCTATGCTTGCAGGTGACAATTTGAGGTAATAGGTTAATTCCAGATATTGCCTGGCAAAAAGCAGTTGTGATATTTTCCCTTCTCTTTCACCGTCTGTGCTAGCCGTGATGATTTCATCCTCCCGCACGCAATACCCAGAGCCGCAGCCTTGGGTCCCCTCCACATCTCTGGCAACAGCTGGGAACGAGAAGCAGCCCTCGACAGCAGCACGGAGCCTGCTGAGGGTACCGGGATGCGGGTGAATCACAGCCTGCAATTATGTCAGACTCCGCAATATGTTTCTCATTTGCTGAACTAAGGCTTTTATGAAACAATAGTGCAGTGTTTGCTATGTAAAAGGCAAGAGAGCTGAAGGATAGCGGGGAAGCCAGAGCAACAAGAAATAAATAGCCCATGGTATGTAGGCACCCGGCTTCCTTTTCTAATTTTTAGTTTAAATTCAGTCACTTAATTGGCATTGGACTTATCCTCCTGGTAGGATCAGTGTTGCCAGACATCCCTCTTTCTTCCTTTAGGCTACTTAGAGCCTTCCAATGCTTGGGGGGGGTGGTGGTGGTGGTGTGGAAATTATTCTTATTTAATTAATCATTCTTAAAAAAATAATGATTGGCAATTATTAATGACATTGTTCAATAATCAGAATATATGGGCACATCAGGCTCTTGCTGCTACGACCAAGGAATCCAAAACGTTTACTTGGTGGACGTTATTAGACCTGTTTTCAGTGCTGGGCATGTGCTGAGGCACGGTACAAATCTGGGGGGCCGTGGTCAGGACCCCTCCCAGGGCTGCTGCTCCTGGTGACGAGCAGTCCCTGTTTGCAGGTTGTCCCCAGGCCATGGAGCCATCCCAGCCGCCACAGGACTCTCCCCACACATGGGTGCTCTGATATAAACACTTCACGTAAATCCTCAAGTGCTCGTAATGCCATTTTTTTGCACTGACTGTTTTGGTTAAGAGTGGTATAAAGTTTCTGGAAAATGAATAACCACTAAGTGTCAAAGCAAAACATTTGCAGAGAGCTCTGCTCCCTGGTTTCACCTATCTCATTTTTCACTCTGGTTTTCTGTCCTTCCATCTCACCTCACTCCCCAAACTGGAGCCAATGCCTGGAGGGTGCTGAGTTTTCTGGACCAACTGTATCACTTACTGGAAAAGAATTGCATGTTTTTGTCCTTCGTGGGGAGGAATAAGGTTACATTTGTGTTTTCCACCATACTTGTCTGTACCTCAGGAGAAAACCGGGTTGCAGTCAGGCTCTGAGATATTTGCTTTCCATCACTGAGATGAGCTGTTCCAGGAGGAAGTGGAGGAGGAGGAGGAGGCAGCCTGAGGTGTACAGGAGGGAGCAACTGGGAGGCATTTGGTGGCAGGTCTGGGTGGGTGCAGGCTTGGGGATGCACAGGGCTCAAGGGAGAATAGAAGTGCTGTTACGTTAGCACAGGGGGATACCAATATTGCAAGTTTGTGGGGTGTTAGTGAGATTTTCTTCATGTCCATTTGCTTTAAGGAGCACTTTCCATGAGAGGCATCCCCCCAGGGCATTGCAGAAGGGAGCAGGGCACATGGGGCAGGGCTGGGGGATGGAGAAACGAACCTACCTCCCAGGTGGGCAGAGGAGGAAGAGGGCTCTGGGAGATGGGTTTCTCCAAACTTCCTTGCGGAAAATATGAAGCACCCTACTCCTGAGTGCCCAGTGAATGTGTGTTAATGTGTGCTGGGAAGGAGAGACAGGTCTTGTTTTGGAGAGAGCTACTGGTCCTTTCCTAGGGTCAAGGATATGATAGTAGTGGAGAAAAAAGGGAATAAATCATCACTGGGAACTGCATGAGAGGCAATGAGCTGAGTCAGCACTTGTGGGCTCACTGTTGAACAGAGCTGCATCTTCCAGTGGTTTTATCCAGGGAAATTTGGAGGACTGGTTCTTAAGGAATGCTACTGTGGGCTGGCTGTGGTGGGCTCACATGGATGACCTGAATCTGGGAAGGACTCGGCCTCCAGCTACTTTTCAAATGGGTGTGATGTGAGCGATCCTCTGCAAAACTGGTGGGTTTGACTTAAAATGAGGCATTAATGTCTTTGAGGTGATATCTGTATGTTCTTTTACAGCACACATTTGTGTTGCTTTGCAAACAAACCTCCTTGTTTGGGATTTTTGCTGAGTTGCTTTATTTTCTGCTTCACCCATTCATGATACATTGCTGCAGAAGCAATGTTGATGCTGAAGCTGGTTTCACACCAGGCAGAACATCTCAACCCACAACAGCTCTGCAGCGTAAAGAGGTGAGCAAGGCCTGACTTTCTGGATTATCTAGCAAATATCTGGTGCTTGCTCTGAGGCTGCGCTCAGAAGCACAGTTTGCAGAGGCATTTGCTAACCTTTGCTGGTGCTTTGGGTGTCCAGCTCAGGCACTTTGTACCCCATCACTGAGGGTCCTGCTGAGCAGGGATGGGAGGCTCCAACCCAGGCTGTGAGCTGGATCCTGCACCGGTCAGCGTTGAACCCACAAATGAGGAATAAAGCTCTGGGAGCTGAACCTTTCATCCCGTCAACCTGGGAGAGAATTGCCCAGATGACTTACATTAATTTTAATGGAAACTGTGTGCGGAAACCACAAGCTTAAATCAAGAAGATTATGTCAAAAGAGCAGACATTACATTCATAAATCCAAATGACAGACTCCAAGTGGGTTTTTTCTGCTCACTGCAAAGAACCCATCGCTATTTTCAGCTTCTTAAAGCTGACACAATGCCCAACCTTCATGGGGATCAAGTTTTGAAATGTCTTTTGTAATTCAAAGGATAAAGAAAGAAAATTCCCTAAGTAGGGTCATGTTAATAAGCAGCTACATTAAAAGAGCAGTTCTCAGAGACTTCAGCACAAGTTTTGGCTTGGCATCTCACTGCAGCCTTTGTGCCAAGGTGGGATGAGCTGCTGAATATCGTTTCCTTGCAGTGGTGTAGTTGGGAGCATGGCAAAGGATGTTGCATCAGTCCATCCCGCCTGCCCATCCCAGCAAGGAGACTGGCACTTTCCATGGAAGAAACAGCCTTTCCTGGCCAGCTGCACTTTTAAAATTCTATTCATTAACTGAGCTGAAAGTAGAGGAAAATACAAATTTCAGGAATCTCCACAATGAATAGTTTTGATTTTTCCGAGGATACTTTTAGCTTGGAAAAGTACCTCCTGAGCTTGTAAGGAGCTGGGAGCGTAAGACAAATCAAACATAGCAATCACAGACTAGTCAAAATGCGTTTGAAGAAGGGTGTGCAATTTAATATATTGCAATAGGTTGAGAAAACTGTGACATGTCTTCGGGCAAGCAGAAAGGAAGGACCTGGCTTCCAGGCTTGGAGCCAAAATCCCATTGCATCCTGTGCTTGAGAGAGCCCCTCGACACACAGCTCCTGACCTTCTCCATTAGCAAGGCAGGAACATCTCCACATGGCTCTCCTTGCTTAGGAGAAAGAAATAGCCAGATGATTTCCTGAACTGCTGCCAGAAAGCCCTCCTAGCTGCTTTTTTTTACCTAAGCCATCCTGACCTCAGCGTCTGCTCAAGTTCATACCTGGCTCCTCGGGGCTGGCAATGCCAACACAGAAAAAGCACTGTCTAATGCCACCAAGCTTTTGAAGAACCTCATGGCCTGAGGTTTGTCAAACCCCACCAGCTGCATCCAGGTCTGGTGCTTGTTTCTTCTCTGCAGATCCTAAAATATCTCTGTGACGTGGTGCCTTGTGCCTGTTATTCTGGTGGCAGCGCTGGCGCAGCTGAGAGCAGCTCTCAATGGCAGTCGAGCCAGGGAGCATCTCATGAGCCATCAGATAATGGCCCAGCTCCTGGCGAAGGAAGACGAAACCCTCCCTGCAAAAACTGCTTTCAGAGCTCTCAAGGGGGGGGAAGAGAAAGCTTTTCTGCCAGGAAACAGTAGCCATCACTAACAAACAGGGAGCAACTTGTCATTAGGCTCTTGTCAATGACTGACATGTTTGTGGCTCTGGACATCTGGAAGGGATTTAGCAGAAAGGTCTGCTTCCTGTGACACTGCTAATCTCCCTGGCTGACGGATTCAAAGGGAATGAGGTAGAAGGAGAAAAGAAAACTGAAGATCCAAGGGCTGGTTCTCGCCACATATGAAATAAATAAAAGGCCTGCTCAGGAAAGAGGGTAAACAACCCAGCTCTGCAGCATCAACTGCCTTCTCTTGTCCCTTCTTCTGTTCTTTATCAGAGGTGACTACAACACGCTGAAAACAAAATGCGCTCGGCCCCGCAGGGTCTGGGTTTCTGCAGTGTAGTGGGGGCTCAGGGACTCTCCCCAGCCACCCTCCCCTCTTGGACTGAGCATTTGGGGCTCAGCAATGCTCATCCTGGCGAGAGCGGTGAGCAGAGCTTTAAACAAACCCCAAAACACCACCTGGTATAAACTCTGATGCAGATTTTGTGAGTACATTGGAGGCTCAGCCCGTGACCCTGCCTTTGGCCCAGCAACCCTGTGCATCTGCTCAACAGCGTGACCCAAGCAGAGCACGTCGCTGACCTGAGAGAAACGTGGGAGTCTTCCCAGTGCTGCAGTGGTGAGGGAGGGACATGGAAACCCAGAGGGTTTAATTGTTGGTTTCATTTTGGTGTGACACAAAAACTAAGACTTGTGGAAAAAAACTGTGCAGAGAAAGAGAGATTTTTCAAAGCCAAATCTGGTTGCTGGGGCTCACCTGAGCTGTGGGAGAGCCCAGCTCACTTCTTGGGAAGCGCTTGGTCGCGGGTAAATGGGCTGCTCTGGGTTAGTCACGCTCAGAAATTACTCAATCTTACCTAAAATTGCAAAGCCAAAGGCTGGTTCAAAATAAAAGACATGACCTGACTTTCCAACCTCCTTGATTACTTAGCTGTCAGGTTCTTCTGGGAGTGACCCAAACTTCATCTTGTCTGAGGTTTGGGAAACCTTCCAGCTGAAAATGCAACACACAATATGTTGGTTGTGCTCTTTCTCTTGGTTCAGTCCTGCTTGAGATAACTTCTTTCCTAGACATGGTGCTGCTATACATTGTGTACTGATGAGCAACACATTTTAAGTTGTTTCACTTAATATCACACAATATTTGGAATGTTATCATAGGCATGGCACACCTCTCTATGTAAGGAGAAAACTGAAGGAATATAGCTGGTCTGCGTGTTTAATGCGCAGCTCTAAAATATGCCGTTGGATGTCTCATGTTTTTGAGATGGTCTTTTTTTAGTACCATCTGGGCTAAAATAATAAGGGTCTGTGCAGGAGCCATGAGCCAGTTTGTTAGCTCAGATCTTGGTAGGATTCAGATACAATTCCTAATTTGGACAATTCCTGATCCAAATAGTCCCTGGAGGAAAATGGCCGGGGAACTCCCTGATTCTTCAGTTTAAAATGTACATCACCAAAGGCCCCTGAAAAGCTAATGAGCAAACCAAAGATACCTCAACCACCTAAAAACGTATTGCCAGCAGTAATCAGCTCGGAGGATCTTCTGATGGCCTTTAAAAAACCTTTTTGTCTTATTCTATTTTTTCACTTTTAGGAAGGGTTTTTGTTTAAAGGAGCTTTCAGAGAGTTTGACAGTTGGATTTTGACAAGTTCTGAAAACTCAGAGCAACGGGTGCCCAGAGTCGGTGCTGGAAATTTAATATTGCGCCCTGGCAGCCGTGTTGTGCTCTGGAGCAAGTCTTTGTGCATGTTTGTGGGTATGTGTATTTGCACATCATGTCCCTAAAACCCTGCGGTTTGCTCTCGGCAAGCCCCAGGCAGGGAGAAGTGTGCTCCATCTCCTACCTACCTGATCTGGCCTCTAGAAAAAAAAGTACAGTTTGGGATTGAACAACCATGACCTCATCCTGGGAGTTTCACAGTGCTGTGAGGATTAGGACCATATGACTGGAAAGCCTGTCTGATAAATACTTGTTCCCGCTCATGGACGAAACCTCTCTCCTGCAGCAGCTGGAGCGAGGGCGCATTGCCTTCCCGCTTCTCCCGGCTTCGCAGGCACACTGGACTCCTGGTGTAAATTGGCCCATCCCTCTGGTATAATAAAAGAAGAAAGCAAACGTGTCCGCTTGCCAGCTTCAGAGTCGGAGAGTGATGGGTGCAGATGGTGCCAAACCATTGTATAAAGCAGACTTAGAAGAATTAAAAACTAATAATGAAGAAATTAGTCTGCCTCGATTGCACTACAACTGCCAGACTATATCCTACTGGAATCCTCCCAGGCCAGAGCATCATTTACTCGCTTTCTCAGTAGCTGGCAACTCTGCTTTTTAAAAGTAGTGGTGGAAACAACTTTGGTTTTAAGAAGCACTTTATTTGTAGTGAGGTTTTGCTTCATCTGAATTCCAGATTTCCAGGCACTTGGGGCTAATGCTAATACAAAGTCCTATTGTATCACACTAAAGAAATCACTTCTCTGATTCTTCTCATAAATGCCCAAAGGTGAGTTTCTGTTTACCTTGCCTGAGTGAGAAGCACCACTGAAATCAAGAGGTCAGTTTGCCTAAACAGGAAGAACTGGATTTGGCCCAAGATATCTTGCTTTACAATGTGCTATGCCTCCTATAAAAATCCCTGTCTCCGGTTTCTCTCTGCTTTGGATGTGCCAAAGTCCTGCTGCATGTTCAGACATCCTCTACGAGACCTATTCCCACACCTGCACCTCTTGTAAAAAGCAATAAACCTACATGCATGTGAACCTCAGAAACGTGCATATGCTTTCCTGGATAAAACAGCGCATGCCTGTTTCAAATACTTGACTGAAACCTGTAGAAAATGCTGCTCCTTATATTTTATGGAAAATAAGCTACGTGGACCTGGCTAGTTGTAGAAGAGGTTTATCCAGGAACATATGTCTGTACGTTGAACTTGCATAACGAAGGCAATTATTTTCCATTCAACCCTCCTAACGCATATTGCAACATTCATTTTCATCAGCGGTGAGGAAATGGATCCAAACTGTTCCAGCTCTCCCTGGCCCTTTATCAAGGAGCCTTTACAAGAGCTGTAGACTATATTACTAAATCATTCCCTCTTAGAAACAATTACTAGCCTTGTCATGTTATCTACTCAGCTGTAACTACAAACCCACTGCAACTAAATTGAGCCATATGTCCCCTATAATTCCTCATGGTGATGATGAACTCGCAATACCTAGTCAAGAAGTACATGTGTGTATGGGTTTTGTGTTTGTATGTGCGCACGTATGCAGATAGAAATGCTCCGGAATCATGGGCTTGGGTGAAGCTCTGCTTGGGATACAGCCCCCCAAAGCAGACGGTGGTGAATGGGGTGTCTCCGTGTTTTCTAGCCACAAGGAAGCAGAAGGAAAAGGAAAAATCCAGACACAAAGGAGCTGATGAGTTAGAGAATCACCTTCAGTGCTCAGAGTCTCAAAGCTGAAGGAAAGCCTGAGAAGGTCTTTTGCTGCTGCCGGTGTGATGCCGGGCAGGAAAGCATGTCGAGTGGAGTTGTTTTGCTCTCGTACCTACCACGGTCCAGCCCTGTGGGAATGGCTGCGGAGGTGGCCAGCGTGGGAAAGCTGGGGCAGGCAGAGCCCGTGCACGAGTCCCTGCTGCTGCTGGTATCATTCCCTTCCCAGCGCCTGCTCCTGCCCATCCTGCCTGCTGCCTCTGGAAACAGTCTTACTGCTGGGGAGCCGGTTCAGCCCACCAGTCCAGCAGGAAGGTGGACCTGCAAAGTGGGTCCCACTGTGCTGGGGGAAGAGGAGCTGCCTGTGACCACCAGGCTGGGCTGACGGAGGCAGGAGAAGAGCTGGCGTGTGGGAGAGGGAGGAGAATCCTTTTTAGAGCAAGTCAGCCATAATGTCACGCTTTACCCAGCAGAAACTGGTCCAGGAGTGTGTAAGTGGATCTAATCCACACTGACAGCTCAGGTCATCTAGTCCATCTCGCCATTCCAGGGCCGGCTTGGCGCTAGCTTTCCCCTCCCAGCAGATGTCTGTCCAAGCTGTTACTGAAAGCAGGAGCAGCTTCTTCCCTCCCAGCTGTACAGACCTTTTCTGATGTCAGGTCCGTGGTCCCACACAAGGAGGGTGTTTGCTGGGTCCAAGCGCTTGCTCTGATGCACAGTGGGAAAGGGCTCTGCCTCCGCAGTGGTGGCCTGGAGCAAGACATGACTGGGTGTGTTGTGAGATGTCTCTCTAGTGTCACTGAAGTTGTTCTCCCTTCCTTTCTTTATTAGGACCTAGTTTTCCTGAAGTTTACTATTGCTCGCTCGGTCTTCTGTCCCACGCTTTGTTACGTACCTGCTTCATACTGGTGCTTGAGGAGACCATTACCTGAAGGATGGAGTAACCAGGAAAAAATACCCAGCACTTGTATAACTTTGCAGAACTGGGATATCAGTGATGTGCAAATGCTATGTGAAGCAGCTACCAATCATTGTTTAATTATTATTAATATTTAAGGCTCTTTCTCTTTCTTCCCTTAGATGCAGCATCTCTTCCTGCTGATGTGGGTGTGAATCAAACAAGGCGTTGCAGCCTTGAGAAATACTCCGCTGTTCTCCAAACAGCTTCTTGACTTCCCAGCACTTTGTGATTCTAAATATTTTTAATATGGTCCTAACTGCGAGAGCCCACAGCGTTTGTATAAACCCTTGGGTTTACTTCAGAAATACGGATAGTGTGCTGGAAAATGTACAATAGGGAACATGCTTGCACTTTCATGCTCTAATGTCTCTTTTCCTTTGCTTCATTAACACGACGTGAAATGTATTGAGAGGTGATTGTGCAAAGGCCCTCTGATCAGTAGGTAATGACCACCTTGTCATGTTGGGTGTAGTGTATTAAAATCTAGATGAAGAAATTATTGTGCTGACTTGCAGAGGGACATTTTGAGGTTGGTCTTGAAGTGAGAGTTTTGTCATGCTTTCAGTGAGCTGAATTTCACCCAAAGTCTATAGGCTAACAGAAGCAGCCTTCTGGCTACGCGTCTCCAGAGATGGTCTATTGACATAATGTAGTTTGTGTATCTTTTTGGCAGGCAATGGTTTCTTCTGCCTGTTCTATTTAACTGAAGTTAATGAGTATCTTGTTTTTTGTGGTTTTCTTTAGGAAGTTCCAATATGTCATAATAAACTAAATGAATTCAGATTTCAAAACTTAGCATCCCAAAATAACAGTCTGTTGTAATTTGGCTCAGGATGCTCAAGCATTTGCTCTTTTCCTGCATTACAAAATGGCCTACAGCCAACCTCAGCAGATTACTGCACTGATGTTGGGCGTCTATCAGACCTTTAAATCAGTTGAAGCAGGTCAGAAAAAACTTGCTTTTAACCATTTTAAGGTCTGTAGACTCTTCTCGTCAAGTGGTTTGCTCTCCAGTGATGGCACAGACTTTTCCATGGCTTATGCAGCTATGCGTGGAAACAAATACTCCCCAGAAAGATATGTCAGAGTAAGATTTCTTAGGGTTTTTCTACTTCATTGCTGGCTTGCTGAAAACAAGAAGATAAATTGCAGGATAAGGAATAAAATGAGAACATGAGAGACCTAGAAATGTCTTGTGGGAGCTGTTTTCTATCTCTCTTTTTTCTTTTTCATATATGGACGATATGACTAAGCGACACTGAATTATTCCCTGAAAGTTGAATTGCTACTTCTTGTGACTTCCTGCTCTATAATTTTACTGTATCATATATCTGCAATACGGTGCAGGGGGAAGGAGGAGAAAATAGAAAACAGATGAGGGGATATCAGCTTGGCCCTATAGCACTGCTCATGAGCTTCAATGGGTTTATTTTGTGTGAGTGCCTGTCGGCGTACGAGAGAGAAACAGCAACAGAGAGGCGTTCTTAAAAAGATTTATCTCAAAGTATCTAACGTGGGAAGATAATTACAAGCTTATACGATGAGGTAAGAGAATTGTTTTGTTTATACCAAAGAAGATAAAGCACGTATTTCTTCCATCACAATGATATATTAAAAGGAAGCAGAATATTTCTGGCTAGCGCTCCCCGAGGCCCCTAAGGACAGGATGATGGGGTGCCTTTTAAAGCTCACGAGCTAACTCAGGGCAGCTACCCTGCTTAAATGCTTGTGGGGAGGCAGTTCAGCATCGCTCGGAGTAGATCAATTTGGCCAGACCTACCAAGACATGCAGCAATAACTTCGCCCTTAATCAGAAAGGAGAGACCAAACAGGAACTGTACCCGATTTCCTTCAAGCAGCTTTTTTGGGGGGATGTGTCAGAATTGGGCTTGCGCAGCCTTTGCCACGGAGCATCGCGGCTCCTCCCGGGCAAACGTGTGCTCTGGGAGCTGCGGGGTACCCAAATTGTCTGCAGCTCGGAATGAAGGCCCCGTAGGGATGCTGTAGGCTGAGGAACTAGCAAGGTTTCATGCCTTTTCACAGGGAGGAGTTGGCTGTGCCATTGGAGCAGCAAGCAGGAGGCTTTCACTTTCTCAGGCTTTAACGAAGCACCGGTCCCTCGCACTAAATTTGATAGCCAAAGCATCAAAGCATGTTTCATTTTTGCTCCTTTCTGCTCTTCTCCACTCTTCCTCCCCCAAACACCACCCTGATTTTTATTTTATTCTGAATTTCTACCATATGTCACATCTCTAAAGGGCCGGACAGGCTCTTCTGAGGTTTCAAAACCAGCTCATGCTGCCTGCCACTATTCCAGTTACTGACCTAGATGTTACTGTACATAATAATAACACTTTACACATACAGAGGTCCTTTTGGACACAGTTTTGAGTGGAGCTGGAACATAAATCCCATGAATTCCCCGCCGTGTGCAGCAGAGGCAAGTGGGATTAGTACTTTTCCTTTTTCAGCAGGCTCTGGACACATCAAATGGAGCTGTCTACAAAGGGAAATGAAGAGCATTATGTGATCTTTATTGAAATCTTTTTACAAGACTGATGTGTGAAAGCAAGAGCGTGGTGTGAAGGAGCATCTGCCACATCGTTAACACATAGGACATGGAAAGAAGACCCAAAAGGCGAGTGCGGGAGCATTTGGGGCCAAGAATTTGTTCAAAAAAGACCTAAAAAGACACAGAAGGGAAATCTTTTCCCTCAATAATAGTACTGATAGTGAAAACAGATAACAAAGTGGGAGTGTGGGATGAGTTGGGGTATATTTTATACTAATTTATTAAGAGGCTTATGCTTAAGGTCATTGCCCACCAATCAACCCATTTCTCTGCCATACTGCCTACCCAAGCCAGGCATGAACCGCTGGCTGTCAGTGCTGCTGTCACCAGGGAATATTTTTCTGCAATATTCTGATTCCATCTATCTGCACCATTTTCTGCTTGTTTCAGCCCTTTTTGTGCTGGAGCCACTCAGGTCCTTCCATGTCCCATGCAGGGCTGCACCAGCAATGGACCTGCTGAGCATTTCACAAACGCTCCGAGAGTAAACGAATGAAGGATCATCTATTTATTCTTTTGAATAAATTCTGCTGAGTTTGAAACAAGAGCACAACAAACACACTCAGATTTATTTCCAGTGCTTTTGCTCAGAGTCTGTGAAAATGAAAGCGGAGGCTAGTCTGGGAAAAAAAAAATCACCATTAACTAGCTATTGAAATGAAATGGAGATTCAGCCTGTTGCAGGGATATGGGTTTTACCAAATGTCACTATAACTTTTTATTATGGGAATTATTGCTTATAGCATTGTGAGGATAGTAGAAATTTAATATGGCAGGCAATCACAAAACCCCTTTTAATTCTTTGCTGTTGATCATTTCTCCTAAAACTGTTACTACAGAGGTGGAAAGGTGGTTTTCTTTACAAGCTCTCCTTCTGGCCTTTCTGTGCAGCTCACAGAACAAAGTAAAAAATATTTATGGTCTTAGTGATTCAGTAATTTCAGCCTTCAGATTTGTTTATACAGGAAAAGCTTTTTAAATAATAGGTGTTTATTATTGCTGAAGATTTCTTCGTTTTGGCTTAGGGTATGTCTTGCGATGCCTCCCTTTTGTTGGAGCAGCTGTTATTTCTGCTTATTGCTTACTCTGAAATGTGTATAGAAGTGTCTATTTGTGTAAGTGCAATTTTCCACGTGATTGATTTTAGAGTATTTGTATGAGTGTGCAGAGAGTCCACTGCCCATGCATTTCATTTCAAACTAAACATCCGTCTGAAAGCAGAGGTTAAAACAAGTGCAAACCAAAGCAATGGTCATTCACAAATAGGTTTGTCACAGTCTGATAGCCTAGTATATTTGAATATTTCTTTGCAACAGTTGAACCGCTCTCAAACAGATTCACAGAAGCTAATTGAAAGCTTAGTCAGTACAGAGAGTCCTGCTGGAGGGGAATAATGAATAAGGATGCACTGGAGAAGAACGAGGAGGCAGCAGGACTCGGAGGGAGGGGTGGGGAGGAAGGAAACCAGCAGTGGTAGACAAAACCAGTGAATTTGCCAGCAGGGCTTGCGGGAGATGCTTTTCCACGTGAGCTCTCTGCTCCCCAAACGGCAAACGCACCGGCTCTGCCCACCTGCCTGCACACCGAGTGTTTTCCCGTCCTGCCTTTCCCTTGCTCTGTGTATCTCGGCACAACCAATCCAGACCTTTTGGGCAGGAGAAGCAGCGTGTCGCTCGGGGGACGCGGGATGCATGCCAGCACTGGGCGCAGGAAGGCGGCGAGGCTGCCCCATCCCTCCCCGCTCTCAGCCCTGACCCGTCGCAGCCGCTTGTCCCTCCTCATCTGCTGTTTGCTTAGTCTCCAGGAAAACACTGGACTGGGAAAAATCTTTGCCAAGTGAATTTCCAACGTTTTGGGTTCAACAAACTTCTGCTGACGGCAGTGCGGGGTTTGGTGTCTCGAGGACATCAACCCTCGTTTTGGAAGGTCGTAACAGGAACGTGGTGATCCTGGTGAGCTCATCCTAGGACAGGCAGCCCTGTGCTCCTGGGGGACAATGTTCTTCTGAGGATCTGGGGTTCCTGCTCCTTGCGGGTGTCCAGGAGAGAAGCTCACAGGTCTATAAACCAGCTGTGCGAAGGAGAGGGACCTTGCCATTCCTGAAACGGCAGTCTAGCATGGGGGAGACAAGGTGGGAGCCTACGTCCAGGTGCTTGGCCCTGCCACCATGTGGGATCTTCGCTGTTGTTCTTCACAGAGAAATTGGAACCAGGTGCCGTTTTCAGAGGACTCAGCAGTTGGCAATGTCTTTGCTGTGATCTCCCTCCTCTTTTCGTTTCACTTTTTAGGACCTTTAAGCCTTCCCCTGGCAATAAATTATGATAGCTGGTAGAGGAGGAGTGAATTTTAAGGCTCGTTCCCTTCTGGGGCCAAGGGGTCTAACTCTGACCTAGAAAAATGCACATCCATCAGATCAGGCTTCGCAGCCCTAAATCTTTTCCCAGAGCTGGGGAACCAAGTCAGCCCTTTCTGGGCAGAGTGTAGATCACTCCTCCCTTTTAAACAGAGCACTGGAAGCGCTAATAAAATACTTCCATTTTACAGAGGTGAAGCTGAGAAAGGCTTGCGTTAGGCAATACCTAAGAGGGTTCAAAACCTCACCTTTTTCTCAGGAAGACCTGAAGCCTCTATTTCTTGTCTTTTAGGCTGGAGTCATGAGCCTTTGCATGTAGGACTTCATGATTTACCTACTTGGATGGAGGCAGCAATGAGGTGCTCCCCGGGGAGAGGAAACCCGACTGAGGATTGGTTTTCTGTATTTTATCCAAGAAGCGTTAATGCTGTTTACACTAATCAGATTTATTTACTGTGGGGAAAATATCTTTGTAAATTCAAAGTGTTTATTATTGCTAAAGACTTCTCCTGTTTGGCTCAGTGGCTGCTTGCTGGATACGTTTCAATTCCCATCCTTTTCTGAGCAGCCACCCTTTCTGGCCACTGCTCAGCCTGCGAAGCTGCCTGAGGGTTTTGCAGAAATCTGTCCCCAAGGGCAAGTGGTCACAAAGGACCCCTTCTACTTCCCAGGAGGATTTAGGGAGGAAAGAGCCCTTCAACTTTGGTGTCAGTCCAACCAGAGCAAATCTGTTACAAACACTGGGATGCTGCGGTGAGGCAGGTTGGATAATCTGGGGGGCAGGTGACTTGAGTCTTCCCTGCCCCTTTGTGCATGGCATTGCACAAGGGACCTCAGCTGTTTGTGCTTCGCTCACATTTTGGCCCCTTCAGGACTTCTGTAAGGGCTTTCTCCTTGGAAGCCGGTGGCGATGAGCACAGTGATAGCCTCAAGTGAGGGTCTGACTTCTCTGCTGCCATTACCTTTTTGAGCACCAAACACCGCTCTCTGCCCTTGGCTGGAATGGAGGTTTTTCCCACGTGAGCTGTTCCGATGGCTGTGATGCCAGGGCTGGCTCCTGGGGGCCTGACCCACAGGCCACGGTGGGCCGGCACCCTTGTGTCTGTGACCCCTTCAGAGCAACAGAGCAGCATGTGGCTCGCTGCAAAAGTCACCCCTGGGCTTCACCCCAGGGCCGTAAAGTAACACAAGCAACCTGGTCAAGGGGCCGTGCCGATGGCAGCCCTATTGCTCCTGCTTTGACTTAATGGAAACCAGAAACCTCTCAACACGGGTGACCCCTGACAGCGCTGGAAGATCCC